>VZRM01001744.1:1015318-1041523 GCA_013397955.1 Grantiella picta | reverse complement strand
CCCCGCTAGCCCAGCCCCGCTGTCCCCAGTCCCGCTAGCCCAGCCCCGCTGTCCCCAGTCCCGCTAGCCCAGCCCCGCTGTCCCCGAGCCCCTCAGCCCGGGCGGGCGGCGCGGCGGTGACGCCATCTAGCGGCGCGTTAGAGCAGCGCCGCCGCCCCGCCCGGCTCCGGCCTGCTCTCAGCACTCCCGATCGCCAATGACGTGCCTCTCATTTTGTCTATTATCCATTTCCTTAATTATCTCTGGCTGAAAAATTGGAGCGTCAAGTGGCTCACCGGCTAGACAAGCGGCTCATTTATTTTTACAGCAGCTTATTTTCATATCGCTGCGGTTACTTCAAGGCTTATTTCATGGGTTTAACCTTGCACCAAGTTACTAAAAAATATACTCGAAGAAAGCCATCCACACATGGTAACTTTAACACAAATACCAGGTTTTGGCTTTCCAACCACCAGTTAAGGTCAGCAGTCTTTCTAAAGCCATAAAGAAAACATGAGCACACACGCACAAAAAACTCTATTTTAAAACTGAACATATTCACAACCCAATTGACATCCATCTCATGAACTCCTCACACCTAGTTTCTCCCTCTCTAGATTTCTGCAAAGCTAGAGGGAAAAAAAAAGTCAACAGTGTTTCTGTAAGTTCTCCCCTGCTTAAACACACCTCACCACTGTGTGAGAAAATTCCAGCTGCAGCTGCCCTGGTATAAAGCTCACTGTTCCAAAAATTACCAGTAATTTTGCAGTTCATTCCAAGGACAGCTAAAACTATGTGAGGATCACCCACCAGTATCACTGACATACATTAGGGGAAAAAAATATACATATTGCTATACAGCAACATTTCTTCATGTTTAAACTAAGTCTAAAACAAGCACAAACTAATCTTCATAAAGAGGAAAAAAACTGTCTTGGTAAAGAAGTGGAAATGCTGCTTATGTACAATGGGAATTCTCCCACTGGACACTGTGCTTGCCTCTGTAAATACAAAATAAGTTAGCCAGTCCTAGCCTCTTTATGGATAGTTCCTTCAGGTCCAGTATTGCGCATCCCTACCCTCCAATCAGTGCTACTGGGTTGACTGTTCTGTAAATAAGTCTAAACTGCTAAGCATTCACATTAGTCACTAGGCTTCCTTCAAAAGCAAGAGCTTTCACAGAGCTCTCTCTTTTCACAGAGAGCTGTGTGACAAAGTGAATAAATCCAGCCAAGAGCAAGAAGCTGCAGCAGAACAGGTACTCCAGATCTAGCATTCTTGCAGAGCCACCACCATGAAGAATGGCCAAATGCTCTTCTTTCGAGGGTGGAAATCATGACGAAACCTGTATGTTACCTTGTATTATCATGCTAGTAGGACAAGCAGCAGCTTTGAAACAAAGGCTTTGAGTGTTGGAGTACTCGTTGCCACTTTGCATCATCCCACCTATACTAACACAGGAAAAGCCACACTGGCATTAACGCCCTTAACTCGAATGCCAGGAGCATCAAAGCTTTCATATCACAGCCTGGAGGCTTTGGCAGCTGGTTGGCACCAGAGTAAAGGCAGTGCCCCCAACAGGGGTGCACCCAGCTGGCCTGAAGTTGGGTCCACAGCAGCCCACCTAAACATATCCAAAAGCAGGTCAGAGAAAATTCTAAACTGCTTCCTGTCAGCAGCAAATGCTGCTAAAAATTACTTACACCAGAAAACTTTCATTAAGTACAGGAAACAAGCAGCAGAAACATGACTAATCACACCATCTGATGTGTGCAAAGTGTCAGTCATTTTGCATCAGCTGTTAAGATTACAAACATTACCCATAATGGTTTTTCTTCCCTTCTGCTACAGCAATAGTAAGAAGGTCTTAGACAAACCTTTCCTGGAATATCAGGTGGTAACTTCTCTTGAGTCAACTGAATTTAACGCCAACAGAGAGCAACTGGAAAGCCAATTCTGCCTCTCAAGGTCTTCAAACCGAACAGTAGCATAAGCAAGAGCCTGCAAGCTCACAACAGGAGAAAAAGGATCCCTTGGTCCGCTATTTTGTACCCAAGAATTCTCCAGTTTGACTTTGTTACAGTTGTGTGCTAGGTTCAGCCGGCATAGAATTCATTTTCTTCTTAGCAGCCAGTACCAAGACGCGCTGTATTTTGGATTCAGTGTGAGAACAACGCTGATAACACACAGATGTCTTGGTTGTTGTAGAGCAATGCTTACCCCAAATCAAGGTCTCCTCAGTTTACTGTGCTCTGACAGGGAGCAGATGCACAAGAGGCTGTGAGGGAGCATGGCCAGGATAGCTGACCTAAACTGGCTAAAGGGACATTTCAGAGCACGGAGTATCATGCCCAGTACATAAACTGCAGAAAGCAATCCAAAACAGTGCCAAGTGCAGCTCAGGAAGGGGCTGGGCATTCATCAGCAGGTGGTGAGCAACTGTATTGTGTGCCTCATTTTTCTTGGTTTTTCTCTCTATACTTTTTACTACAACTAGTATTACCATTATATTTCAATTTATCTCAGTTATTAGACTGTTCTTATCTCACCCTGTGAGTTTTACTTTTTTCCTGATTCTCCTTTCTCCCCATGAGGGAGGGGAGAAAGGTAGAAGTGAACAAGCAGCTGCATAGTCCATAGTTAGCAGCTGGGGGTAAAACCATGACGACTTGTCGAGCCAACAGGGGCACTGCAGAGCTCAGTGTAAGCTGTAGTTGAGAAATCAATGCACGTGCACATATCGATACACATCAGTTGCAAAGTGTTTTTCAGAGCACCATATTAAGAAAACATGCAAAGGAGTAGCTGTGTGTCGCTCTTTTCATACATGTGTTCAATCAGCACTGCTGATCTACTCTGTCTCTTCACAGCAAGAAGTACGATGGATGGAACATGCTTCACCTGTGTCTGTTTCTTATTTGTCTCTTATATTAACGCATCACAATGGTATTGCACATGCTGGCACAGCCTCTGTGTTAACACACATTTGGAGGAACCTAAATGCATCTGTCATTTCAGGTCTTCCTGCAAGGTAAAGGTAAGAATTAAATTTTAATCACTTTTTCTATATTCAAAGCTGCAAAAGTGGTTGACGTACAGGTCAACTGGGGCACATCCTATAGTGCCTTAATCCTCACGCCTTTTGTTCCATTTCATACAACAGTTTTACTGCATCTAGCTTTGCCTAGAACCATGTACTACGTAACTGTGCTTTTTTTTATACTATTGAACCATTTCTACAAGGATACACTAAGAAAAAGTAAGTATTTTCCCTGTGTTTTAATTTCTCTCTCATCATCAGCTGTTATACTTCATATGCTGTTCAATTCTATACCCAAATTGCTCAAAAACACATACAACAAAGACCTGGTATGATTAATTTTCAACAAGTTCTTTCCTTTTCTGACAAGTGCGCATTTCTTACATCAATCTGCTTTTCAGTGCTTGCTTTGTGTTTACTCATGATCACAACCTTATTTTTGCTTCTGTGAGTAGCCTTCTTCTGCCTCCAACTCTTCGGTAATGCTTCCTATCTCATTGCTATTCCTCACTCACTTTCCTCAGTAACTGTATTTTTGCTTTTCCTTGCTTGTATCTTATTATAGTTGTATAGCTTATAGTTGTGGAAGCTGGGAGATTCGACGACCTTAAGACAATCTCATGGAAATGTGGTTCTGCAATGCATTGCTCCAGCTGTGTTCTGGTTAAAGCTCTCAGAACAACTCCCATTTCACTATTTCAACCTTGCGAAACCTGTCAACAAATTTATCCTTGTTTGAGTACAAATCATCAGTGGCAATTCTACACCTTTTAGCCAAACCAGGGGTAACAGCATAAGAGCAGCTTTCTTAATCTCGTCTGCTAGCAGCAGAGAACTGCCACCAACTGCTTCCTACAGCACAGAATACAAACAAACCTGAACAACATCGGTAAGAAGGAACAAATGGCTGTTGACAGCTGGATACTGGCAAGTCATAACTGCACGGCTTACAGGAATGCTAACACAGGACAAAAAAAAAAGGTAAAATAAAAACTCTGGTAAAATTGAGAGGGAGAACACACAGGTCAAACAGATGAATCTTCTTCAATGTAGTCCAGAAATAAGGCCTGTGACATCCAAGACTGCCACTCGTGACACTGCTTTAAAAACGTACAGTTTTGCAGCAGCTCTTAAACATTAGTCAAGTTATATCCATCCACCACACTAAAAAGGTAACATTTCATGGACAACGTCTGTATGTTTTATGTATATATAGTAAAGAACCTAAACTGGGAGCCACTTCCCATAGTAAAAATAAGAACATCACAATTAAACATGACTTATTCATCATTGCTGCCTATATAGACCTATATTTCCCTACAGCAAATAAAATAATTGATGCTTTTAAGACTTACATTTCTATTCCTCTTTTGACAAACTTGTAAATCAGAAATATTTTGTAAATCAAAAAAAGATTGTTTAATTTAGATACTCAAAACCATTGTTCAGATTTATTTTTTCCAACTGACTCCTCTCTCAGTGAGGCCTAGAAATCCTTGCAGATGTTTCAGAGCTTAAAACTTAAAAGGTTTGAAAACTTTGCTGCATAGCAGTTTAACACAAGCAAGCAAAAAATAAATCCTATTTATCACTCACACTATTCAAGAGCTTTGCCCTGTACTTGGAAATCAGAAAGTCAAATAGGCTTTCCTTTGGTAGTAGTGTAACAGAATCTTTGCAGGCATTTTTAAGTTAAGGAGCACACGATAACTTCAGAATTAAGAACAAACCCAAATGTACCTTCTTGACCATGACTGACACCTAAAGAAAGCAACCAAAAACCTGACATAGCACTGTGCCACTCTCTCATGTACCATTTTCCTTTTCTCAGTTTTAATTAAGTTAATTAAGTTAAAGAATACAGATAGTCTGCTGTTGAGAGCATACTCATAACTGTATACACATTGCTACAAACACATCACTTTAGTCAATGTTAGTAATGCCACCATGATAACTTTATTACACTCTCAAATTAATCATATCCTCATCCTTAATGAGGCAGTATTTAGCCACTTGCATTCAAATATGCATATAAACATCCAAAAGAGTTACCGTAACAGTTTTTATTAAAAAACCTAATGTACATGTTTTGCCCCAGTGCAGCTATATTTTCCTTAAAAAGTACTGTATGTATCAAACATTTAAGGTTTATGCCATCACTGTCAATTGTCTTTGAAGAGCTGTCAAATACCACCAACTTTAACGAACTTCAGTACAGACTCAAGAAAAAGCTTTCAGCTTTCTAAATGAGGAGGCTTACTATTTTCTGACATGAAGACAACACACCGTTAACAAGTAATCCTTGTGTTTACAGCATTCTCTCAGGAATGATATAAGTTCCAAATCCCATGTGAGAATTCATACCCTGCATCAAACTAACACAAGATATATTATTCAGATAAACAGAGAGCATTTGGAAAGGTCTGTCAACATTCATATTTTTAACAGCTCTTTAAAGAGGTAATGGTGTAGATTACATACAAGCTCTTTGCCTCAGTGTAATACACATTTGAAATTAAAAAAAAACATGGAAGACCAATATCTTTACATTTTATTCTTCAGAAAAAGAAGAATCTTAAAGAAAGCATTTAGTAGTCCACTTGTGCTTAAAATATTCAATGCATGAGAAAGCCAAAAGAAAAAAATACACATTTTTGTACACCATGATCAAAAAGATAACATTATAAATTTTCAGAAATTGCACTGTATTTAGAACACTCTCTAGAATCTGCTCCACTTCTATATATGGCTACTGAGGCTGCCTGACACAGTTCCTTTTCCACTTTAATTGCCAACCTGTGGAGGCCCTTCAGGGATCAGTGATGTGAAGAAGGTTGTGATAAAGGACCAAGCAGAAGCCACGAATCCAGGCTGCTGCTCTGTATTGCCATCTTCACCTGCATCTTCCCCGTTGTCTTCATCAATCCCATCATCCATAAGTCGCTCCTTTAAAAACAGAAATTGAAGCAATTCAACTGCTTCTTTTCAGAATTCTGACATAAGGTAACCAGCAGTATCTTCCTACATTAACTGACTTCTCTTAGAACAACCTCCTGAATTAACTAGCATGAAGAAAGTCTGTGATTGAAGTAGAGACAATCAGTAATTGTCAGACTGGAGACATACAGAATTTAAGCAGTAGCCACAACCTGAGGACAATGCTGAAAGCTTTCTGGTTAAACCAGCTCCATTTCACAAAAGTTGACTTTCTGTCCAGGTACTACAGCATACTTTACAATATCATACACAGGAGCCTCAAAAGACATGTCTGCCCTTACTCACCATCTCTTCAAGATCAGGATTATTTGCATGTTGCCCATCACGGTTCACTTCTGCATTATTGGCTGCCTGTTGTTGGCCTCCCTCTTGCCTAAAGGGAAACCATCCAGCTTGGTGTCTATGTAAGAAAGCGGAACAGTTGAAAACCTCTCTTTTGAAAGGAACAAAAAGATTTTTCTTCTACAACTAACTACTGCAGCAAATTCTTTAAGTACTTTCAAATGAAAGAAGTTAGATCTATTTTTTTGTAATTTATCCTTTTAGATTGAATGGCTATTCCTCAACATCTGCGTTAAGGTCTCGCTGTTCACAGCCCTCAGTTCCAGAAGACAAATAATGTACCACGATTAGGTGATTAAATATGTAGAATACTTTTTATGGGTATCCACCCCATTTTTAAGTACTTAAGTTAAATAAATTTTCAAAGGCAGCCTTAATTTTCTTAGTTTAAACTTGATTTTCTGTGGAAAAAAGGAATTTAAAGTTCAGCTAATGCTTGAACCACATCACCACCGTAAATTAAGTAAGCCTCTCCTACATTTCCAAGTGTCAATACTGTGATTTCAACTACCCTACCTTTATGAAAGAACAGTCCTAGTGAGGACTGAGACTACAATGTAGGGAAGCTCTCAGTAAATGACATCAGTCCAAAATATCAATCATATCCACTTCTATTTACATCACTAAGGTATCTTCATATGCAAAAGGAAACGACAACAACAGTACTGATATTTCTCAAATAAACACAGAACGTACTTAGGTCTTTATGACGTGTAGTTTAAAAAATTTTAAGTTTCTGCAATTCTACCAGATCTAGTATCCACCATTATAGTACTACTACCTTAACTCCCCATAACAAAATTTACTGCACACATCCCACAAGTTATTTTGGAAATAGCTCTGCAATTTCATATCCAAGTAGTATGTTTAAGTTTATGCAAGTATATGCTTGACCTATATAAGCTTCCCTCCCCCTCAACCCCGCTTTCTAAATTTTCATCCCAAAATGCTACATTTCAACATTACTGATCTATTCATATCACCAATATGTAAGAACATTGTGTTTCAGGTATAAGTGGAATCCAATTTACTGTAAAAACACTTTGAGAATTACTTCTTTCTTCACATCAGTTTCTCTACTACTTTAATTTTTTTTCTAAACAGACACACCCTACTGTAAAGGAACAGTGTGTAAATCTTTGTATGTGGGTAATTTTAATTTTAAATTGAATAAACATTAGCACCATACTCCACATCTGAGATCTACAGCTATACTCAACTGTTGTACTCACAAATAAACCAGCAGCATGGCTCCCATTACCATGACAAACCGACTGAAAGAAGAATAGAAGTATACAATGCTCAGAAGAATTGCTGCTCTAGAGAACGTGTACATCCAGTCCAGCCAGTCCCGGTTGAAGTCCTCTTCATTCACTACTGGGCCACCCTGTGCATTCATCTGAACATTTTGGTTTACAGGCCTGTTCTCCTGGACGGCTACATTTGGCACTGCTGCAGGCTCATTTGCAGGAGCATGTTCTGAATTTACAGCCTGGGCAACTGCAGATCTCGCTGGCTCAGTGCTGGAAGTCACTTGGGCTGAAACAGCAGCTTGGCTAAAAATTTAAACATAAACCTGGTTTGTCAAAAAACATGCACCATAATTACTAAGCCTGTCTTCTTTGCTACAGTTACAGATGTAATACATGTCAAAACAAACTGCATTTCCTGTTAGATTTTTACCTACTAAGACATTAATTTAATTCTAATCCAAGACTGATTTCATAATTTGCTGGACAAAACTAAATATAAAATGGAGCCAGACAAAATAAACACAGACATTCTGATCCTGAAAGAAAATGTTTGAAATATTCTTTTCACTAGAGTATCTCAGTACTAACATAATACAGACTTACTATTGCATGTAGTACTGACGCACATACATCTGTTGCCACCATATCATCTGTAAGGGACTGAATGCAGGATACATAGAAAATCCAGCAGGAGCACCTTGGCCTGGAAACTGGTTACCTATATTGCTAGAAAATGATTTAAAGAAAAATATTTAGCTCTGAATTGTGACATTTATGAAGTGTGCTAGTATTAAAAAACAAGGTAGCATTTCTCCTCTCATTTGCTCCCCTAAAATAATGCACTGAAATAACACATGGTGAGATCATCCAACCCATTCCAAAAAAGCACAACATTTTCATAAAAAAATTAATCAGCAAAGTTATTTCTACAGAAAAAATATTTGGTTTTGTACTTCATATGTCACTAGCTGCATCTCTGGGACAAAACAATGCCAAAATTTTTCAAGACTGCTAACTGCTGAAATTCTTCCATACAATCCCTTTTAAGTTTAGAGGACACCCTTAAAGGTGCTACAGGAGCTGTAAAGGGAAAATGTACTATGTTCTATAGCTTTCTTTTAGAAGCAATAGCTGAAATATCACTGTAATCAGAGACATGAAGAAGTAACAAAAGCAAAGACAACAAACTTATCTTTCAGATACAGCTTCTGAAGACTGCAACTAAGAACACTGTGAAGGATTTACTTCCCACCCCCCATCAACATTTTGAGCATATGTGATTCTCCTCCCTATGGGCTTTTAACTCCAATTCACATGCAAAAAAAAGATAAAACTCCTGTACATAAGTTTTATGTTTGGTTTGGTCTGCTATTAGACTTCTTATCCTCTCTTACCTCCTAGAGCATACAGAATGTTTTGGCAAGATTTCCAACTCTTTCCCAAAAGATTTTGATGTAGTGAACTGTAGTAAACCAGGACATCTTTCAGGACAGCATGAGAGTATAAAGCATGAAGAAAAGTTTATTCAGACTGCAGGTAGCAAAAGCTGAGACTGCTGTAATTGTACTGCAGACTACACCTGTTCCCTAAGTAAGGCACTCCCTGCAAAGATATCACCAAGAGATTTCATTAGTCTACCAGGCATTCAGATTATACACGACATGCCCAGAAAGAAAGATGGGAGGAAGACATTAAAATCTTTTTTCCACATTATACATGAATAAATATTTCACTCTAATTCTGGGCAAGAACCTGCCATGCAACTCCATGACCTCTGCTAAAACTGTTACATCTGCATTTAGCCATAACCTGTTTTGACAACAGTTTGGGGGTGGAGGGGGAAGCAAAAGTACTTTCCTGGCACCAAACACAAACTGAGATAATCACAGGCATTACTCTAGGTTTATTTAAAAAATATAAGGGGTTAACTTGCAGCCCTGCTGATGCTATTTCTTTATGCATAATAAACATTGAAACAGCAATGCTGTGAAGCTACTGCTGAAAAACATTAATCATGATTTACAGCTGTAAGCTATAAGAATGTGTTTTTCTATCCCCTTAACTGGCAAACATTTTGAGAGATAAGACTCCAAAGTTCATAAAAACATTTGACCTCAAAATGTAAAGATGATTTAAATATTTTACATGGGTGCCATAGTGAGTACTATGATGAGACAAACCACTGAGCATATTGTCTCAATTTCAAGCAGGCAGAGTATCAAATGGGGTTCTGAACAGGCAGGATCACTCACTTCCAACTCAATCACCTAAAAGCAGTGCTACCCAACTTGCCTGAGTGAGTTCTTAAGGAATTCGCCAGTTCCTCTTCTCATCAGATACAGATTTTAGGGCTCTTCTTTGTAACTGCTGTGTTGAGTCAAAAAATGTTGAGATGCCTTAGGCTAACAGCTTGCCCTCATCTTTTAGATACATCTTTTAGAACTATTACTGGATTTGAACCTCTTCTTTCTTCCAAACTCTTTCAAAAGCTGCTTTCTTGGTGTCTCAAAGCTTGATAGTAGATTAAATAGCCCAGTCAAACAAGACCAACCACAGAAGTTCAGTTATATCATTTTCTTTTCTTTCACATTCAAATATTTTGGTGGGTTTTTAATGTTTTTCCCCTTTTTTCCTTTTTTTTAGAAGAAGTGACTTTTTGAGAAGCAAGACTTAGTTTTTCAGTATTTACCTCTATTAATTGAGCAAAAGTAGACTGGCTTACAGCTAGCTATTGGCTTAGAATGCTGACTCATACAGCAATATTTTGTTTGCTCATCAAAAATCAAAATGAGGCAGATGTTGCCAATTATACAGCTATTACACTTGCCAGTGTATTAAGTTAGTTTATGAAATTCAGAAACAGCTCTAAACAGTGTAAGAATGTATTTCAGTGAGAAGAATCTCCCCAAAGGAGGAGGATCTTCTCAGCAAAGAAAGGCAGCTTGCTGTTCAAGGACAAAGGAAAGCACCACATACTTTCCCCTCATTTTTTCGAGAAGGAGGAGAAAGAGCTAGGAAGCAGAGTATTTCAAAAGAATGGCAGCAACAGTGTAAGAACAATGAAGCAAATGGGATCTGTACAGGCATTCCAAGACTGGAGAACAAAGCAGAGCAGGAAATAGAAGAACAGCTGGATAAGCCAGGAAACAGTTCAAATGGTATAGGTAGCTTCAGAATATTTTGAAAAGAAAATGCTGCTTGCTGGTATGGCTAGAAAGCTCAAAATTATTTATTTTGGTCTATGGAAGACACCCAAATGAACTAACCAGCACTGAATTTGATGGTAAGGTCATTATAAAGATACTGGTCATCACCAGTAGAAAAATAAGCCTTTTTACTCAGACTTAAAAGCTCATTCTCTGTCACCTGCCTGACTGCCAATAACTGCACTTGTTTAACCTTGACTGACAGACATTTCATTTATGGTTCATCTCATACGAGCCTGGGATACCAACTTCAGGTGATATTTCAGTATCCTCTGCTATGTTATTTGCTTCTTAGAAGAAAACACAGTGAGCAAAGGTGACTGATGCAGCAATGTATGTATGTGCTAGAATATACTGCATGCTGTCAGTATGTAATTTTGTTGTTTGCTTTCAAACATTACTGTGCGCACAATACGAAAACATTTCACTAGATGGACCACCCACACTTGACAAATTATTTCACTGCCTTGATGTTTCTGTTTACTCCTTCCAACTGCTCGTCAACATGAAAAGCAAACCCTGTCACGGCTGAGCCCACCTGTTCTGTTGGTACCCGCGCAGCACAGCAGAGGCCCTGATCCCAACTAACTCCACAGCAGCAGACAATGCTGTGCTTGCTCCCCACAGCTGACGACTAACTCAGCAAATACATAAACTACCTGCCCACTCCCACCTGAAGTTTAGATTTTTTGAAAATAGCATTTACAAAAACTCAAATGCAACAGAAAGTTTTCACTTTTTTTCCCTGTAGTACTTCAATAATCTGAACTAAACGCTGTTTTCCCAAAGGATATTCAACTCGCACAGCTTTAAGCCAGGAGCTGAAAAAAACAGCAAAACCATAATTTAATCATCTAACATTCGCATTACTTATTTGTATACATCAATGGAAGTACTGCAAAATGCTTAAGGAAACTGACCCTCACAGAAATTTTCAAACACCTGGAGACCTTTCCCCATCAGTAGTGCCTATAGTTCATCATGCAGCTATAGTAAAATTATTTTTCTTATATTTTCATGACCAAACACAGTGAAATAATG
The DNA here is from genome assembly GCA_013397955.1 of Grantiella picta. Lineage (NCBI taxonomy): Eukaryota > Metazoa > Chordata > Aves > Passeriformes > Meliphagidae > Grantiella > Grantiella picta. The sequence continues at coordinate 1,029,665 of VZRM01001744.1, read as the reverse complement.
CCAGTTTCAGCTATGAATCTTCATATTCCGAATGAATCTTGATCTGCATAAAAATTACATTAAAGCTAGATCCCATTGCCCCAAATGATGTTTAAGAGACAGCTAAAAAGAGAGCATTTCTTACTGCCAGAATACAAACAGCAGTGCCCAAAAGCAAAACCGGACAAATCCGAGAAGATTACTGAAGCATTAAAAAGGGTTTTTAAAGAAGCAAGCAGACTCCAGCAGGCACTGGGCACAGATTATTTGGAGTCAATGAGAGCCAGTACCCAGCAGTCCACAAAGATCTACTTTAAGTTCTGACAGCATTCCATTAAAATACTTTAAAAAAAAAAAGGCCTAGGATTATTATAGGGTTTGTTTATTTTGGCATATCTGTTCAGATTAAGAATGCACTCCTGGAAACCTCCAGTCACTTCCTCTTACTACAGTTCTGTTTGCACCACAGAATGCCCTTGGATCACCATCTGGATTCTTTTTGGGCTACACAAAATTGAAATATGTGATTTGGGAGCACTGTTAGTACACCTTAGCCACAAGCAGGACCCTATTCCAGGTAACCAAGCTAGGCATAGTCCAAGAAAGACTGAAACCCCTGAAATATGTACAGTGATGTCAAGTTCTCAGCATTTCTTTCCGTCTACAGATCCCCTCCCTCTCAATCCACATTACATGCTTCACATTGCAAGTCACAGACTTAGTATTTTTAAATTACTTTTAAGTTGTTCTTTCTTACCAAGACAGCAGTATCTACCAAACTGACACAAATTAATTCAGCCCGAAGACTGAACATTGGTTCTGTTGCCTTTCTGAAGTCCATGGCCTATTCGGTTCCTCACACTTGACAAAAACTCACTCAGAATATGTCTATGTGAAAAGCTAAGTAGAAAAACATTAAAACTTCTCACAGATTAGTCATTTACACATCATGTAATAAATTGTTTCTGGAATTACCTTACATTACACCAACAGCAGTCTTAACACTCAACCTGGTCTCACATCTAGCTTTGTCAGAAAGGCACGTATGACCACTTCCGTGAAGATGCATTTGCTCAGAATAACGTAAGTGCTCTACCCACTCCAAAGGCAACCTCTTCCCAGCAGACAGTACATTTCAGAAAATAAAAACAAAATTTGAACAAATTCAAGATGAAAACTAGCAATAGCAAAGTCTAGAGCATGTAAACTAAATTGAAACGAAATTAACTTTCAACAGCTCTTGCCACCTGCAACTTACTTTCCAGCAACAGAAACAATCATTGCTGTTAGCACATTCATACCTTATGATTTTTTGTTTCAACATTCTCCAAAGCAGGTTTCTAGAATCTATGCAGTGTTGGGAGAACACCCTGTCAGAAAGAAAACTTGAAAGTGCTCCCTGAGGACATGACAGCTATCATCTCAGAATACACCATCCTCCTGTTTTCCCCTCGGAAGAAATTACTACTACTACTAACAAAAAAACAACATGTTTAAGCAGCTGCAAAATACACATGGGTTAAAATTCCTAAAGCTGCTTTTTAAGCACAAAAGAAATTACATAATTTTAATAGTTATGCAATAATAGATCTGATCTAGAAATGTACACTGGTTACCCTTCACTGGTATGTATGAAAATCCGTAAACATTCTGTTGTAGATACACAAGCACTAACACATACTCAAAACACCTGCACATAATTTCTGCAGTTGAATCCATAACGGAGAAACGAAGAATTACATCTATGTGTCAAAAACTAAAAACCATCATATTCTGGTAAAAATTTAGTGTTGACTATTACAATAAAGGACAGAAAGGACAACCAGAAGCAGTAATTCTCATCTACATTACTAACTATATCCACTAGATGCACTTGCCCAAGAAATTTGAGGGAAGAAAGCATAAAGAAAAATACAAACAAACAGCCTGAAGGGAAGCACCTCTTTAAAGGACTTCCTCTTTGACTGACACCTGGCTAAAAACACTAATTTTCATGTGAAAACGTTTCTAATGTGACTTATGCTTCAAGGTGAACTAGCCAAATCATTTTGCAGACTGTGAAAGAAAACATAATCTCAACTGAACATTTAAAAAGCACTTTAAATAATATCAAAGAGTGAGGATTGCTTCAGTCTCACTTACCCTTGCATTAAATAAGGGAACTGGTGGCTTGGCATAGGATTGCTGTGTGCTTGTGGAAGATTACGATGCCTCACTCCATCTGCATTAGTGTTCAAAGATGTAGAAGAAGCTTCTTGGTGTGTGGGTGAGGCAGCAGTTGATCCAGAAAGGTCTAAATTCTTAAAAATAAATAAAATCGAGGTTGTGGATCTTTTGTCACAGCTACAAGATTTACTACTGTGTCTTAAAAAAACTACTTGCTTTAATGTTTTGTCACAAGTTTTATTAAGAATGTAAACACAGGGTAAGTCTCCTGTGGTTTTATCGTTTCTGGCAAGCCTTGGTAAAAACAGAAATTCAAAATTGCACTCAGGTGCATGGGGAAAAGAAAAACACTTTTCAGAAAGCCCCAACACTTGATAGTTTCCAGAGAAAACCACAAGTCACTGGGAATTATAGTTTCAAAAAGCTGAAGCAAACTAAAATTTAACTGAATGAATATTTAGCAGGAACAAAAATTCTAGTGTTTATTATTAACAGAAGTTCCTACAACCTCAGGATATGACTACCTTCAGAGACAACAGTGCCTGCAGTGGCCTAAAATACCATTCCTCTATCCTTGTTTTTAGTTAGCCCTTCTACTCTTCACCCTCACCTCACTGTGAAGCTGCCCAATCCAAATTGCTGTGCTCACCACTGGAAGAGGCCTATCAGTGGGAACAGGGAAACAGCTGGGAACTACTGAGGCTCCCAGGAACACACCTAAAACTGTATCAGAACTTCAATACTTTCCAAGAATCAATACTTAACTCCAGAAGTAGGACAACACCTGGCTTCTAAACTGTTTGTCACCATAACAAGATTACAATTGGGCCATTGAGATGCATTATTTCAGTTTTAATAAATCCCCAAATCCTGCTGCTAAGAATTACTGTAATGTTTACTCAGTAGAAAATCCTCTTTCACTTTGACAACTCAGGAAGTGAGGAGGTGCAATTACTTAACACATCTATATCACACTTGCCCTACAAAGGAAACAAGAAAAATATACCACTAGACAGTGGAGGTGGGGGGGGAGTAAAAATAAAAAAACAAATAGAAGGATAAAGGCCATTCAAGCTTTGGGTTTGGACTGTTTCCTCCAAAGTATAATGAACACAGCACTTTGCACACTGCCTGCTTTAAGCAGTCATTAATACTCATCCAAATACAACATTTACAACTGATGTACACAGCAGTAAAGCACTCACTAAGGAGGCCCCCTGTGTCCTGCTTGCAAACAAAGATGTAAATACAGCCTTTGAAAAGATGTTGTAGCCACCATCCCCTCTCTACCAGTGCTTAAACTGCTCATGTTTGACTGTCACACAGCAGCCTAACACAAGCCCTCATCGACAGCAGTATGAAGACAAACAGCTTAAAAGGGCATTTCCCATATGCTGATAATACACACCTCAGATGACAAGTATGCACAGTGGTATTGCGTATATCCCTTTCTGACTAACCTTCAATGGTTGCTTAGTGATACTGTCAACTCTGGAAAATGCCAAAAATTACAGTAATGACTACCAAGTCCTCAACAGAAATCATTTAACCCATATGGTATTCGAACCGCATTTAGAACACAGTACAACAAAGATCATTATCATTTTTGGAGGGTGTGACAAGGGGAAGGCTCAAAGCACCATAAACAAACGTGTTAACAACTTAACTAATGAAAGCACTTTCTGCTTTTCACTATCTTACAGACACTCTGACTACCTCGAAGTTCATACATAAACACCAGCCAATTCCTGTCAAACAGAATAAACCCTGGCCAAGTTCCACCTGTATCTCATGACAATGCCAGTATTTTGACTGGTCTCTTAGATTTTCACCAAACAAACCTGAAGTTTTTTTAAAATTCTGAATACACTGTTAAATTTCTGCCAAAGATATTGGGATATGGAAAGAAAGGAAGATGTACTTTTCAACACAGTGTTAAAAAGAAAGACTAGCTTAGAAAAAGTAGTGCTTTATCATCTAATAAATACAATTGTATTATAATTGAAAAAAGGTCATATTTGTTTAACTAAAATTACACCCTTAAATAATCAAGTCTAATTGTACAAATTCACATGGCATGCTCTACTTTCAACACACTATTTTACAGACAAATACACAAAGTTAAAAGATAAAGTAATGGCAAATTTCCTAAGCGTAGAAGGAATTCATGTCCTGTGTATGAAAAAACTCACTGAGCTACTGCTGGAGGTTGAAGCTCCGTGACCTTCTCTACTGGTGCTGGGTTTTGGAGAACTTGGGGGTGTCCGAGATGTACATACCAGATGAACCATATGATATTCATCTTGCTAAAAATTAAAGAAATTGAAGAGCTAAAGCAACAAAATTGGAGAAAGTACAAAATGCTCTTTAAAAATTCACTTTCAAAGTTGCAAACACTAAAGAAACATTATACAAAACAGTGAGACCATAAAGCAACACTTGAGTCTAGCACAAGAGAATCCAACTAATTCACAGCTAATGTCTTCTTAGAAGCTGTCCACAATAACATATGGTACACTGACTTTATCCCAGTTTTCCCTAAAACTGCAGTATAGCAGAATCAATGGAAGAACCCTGGGAGAAACATGAGGAAGCGTATCACAAGTTTTAACTTTTATTTCGGAAAAATCACAAACCTTTTGCAGGCTCAGTTTCCCTAAAGCCAAGAATGTTTACATTTCCACTGAGATTTATGAAGAGTATTATTCAACAAAGACATCAGAGTACATGAAAAATGCAGGCACTGGAATTCCACAAGCAGAGATAATAACAATGTGCCAGCCACTGCATTCACTTCACTCCTGTCTAAACTTGGCTGAAGCCTAACCTGCAGACATCAAACTGAAGGGCCCCTGCAGATATTCCATGCTCAGGGAATGCTATTCAAAGTGCTGGGTGAGGCTTGAGTATTCCTAAGTATTTTAAAAGTCAGGAAGCAAACACATACCACCACTTGAAGCCATGCAGCAAGGCCAGGCCAATTCTGCAGGAACACACTCACCCCCAATCTGGAGGCCATAACAACTTCAATCTGAAGCTATTTCATTGTACCAAATTAAAATACCCCCTTACATAGATAGCCATAGCAACAGAACAGCTATGGCTGCATGTTTAATTTGCACACTGCAGCTTCCTCAGTAACTAAATTTTAGACAAGAGGAGCAACAAAAACACTCCTCTATCCTCTTCTGAATCAGCATGGTGCAGGCAAACTGCCATTTTTAATGAGATGACATTCAGAAATGCTGCATTTCGAGGGGGTTTTTCAAACTACATATAAAACTGCTGTAACAGCGCTTTTTTTACCCATTTTTAACCCATTTTTAAGGTTTTGATCTCTAGGAATAGAGAAAACTAGATAAATGCTTTTATACACCACTGTGCATTACTGCTAGCACAGCCAATGCACACGCAGTGTCATTTAAACTCCTCCCCATGTACTGGTCCCTAATCCCAAGCACAGCCTCACTGTTACATTAGGTGTAGTTTCTTACCAGTCAGTGATACCAACAATCAGAAAGCACTGAACACAGGTGATCAGCACTTTGACCATGTCAAAAGTCTTTAACCTAACTAATCACCTTCGTCCTAGATAAAAATTTATGCCCCTGGGAAAGGCCAGGGAAGCTAGACATATCACTGGGAAGCCTACAGCGTACGATTTTATTAAATGTGACAATTTATTGTAACACTTCTATTCATAAGTAATGTGTTGGACATCATTGTGCTAGAAGAGTGTCACAACTTCCAGCCTCGAGGCATTTTGTATCAGTGAAATGACATTGGTCAGTACCCAGGAACAAGTATCACAAAGCTAAACTGAACCATTCAGCAAGTCCCCAGATAATACCAGGAATTTACAGATAATCTAGTAGAAAGAACACAGCAGAGAATGAGATTGAATTTAATACTTTTTTTCCAAAAGCTCTTAAAAGCTTTAGCACAAAAAACTCCTTCCAACACAAATTTCTAACTTTATGCTTAAGACTGGTATGTTTTCAAATTCATTAAGTTTAACTACACCCGAGACCTGTAACTACTGAAACACTTTAAAGTCAAATACTATAGTCAAGGAAGACATTAGTTACAAAGCTTCTCCTCTAGCACATACGCAAAATTTGAAATTTTGTTTTCTAAAACCAGTGTGTTGCAAGCAAGCCAAGGGAATTAAATGAATTCAGATTTCATTTTGTCCTCAGCAAGCAAAACTAAGCTTTGAGATAAGTTATATAAGCATTTCCTTGAACTTCCAGGTGGTACTGGATATAGACTGGCTTACAATAGTCCAGCTTCAGTTTTCTAGTAAAACTACACATGGTAAACTGCAATAATTTTCCTTGGTAAGAAGTTTAATCCCATTTAATAAAATCTATTTCAGAATAAAGATTATAAAGGAACAGCAGTGTTAGTCTGCTGAAGCAACACTCAAGATTCCTCTGCATGTGTTTCTCCACCCTTAATACTGAAGTTCAGTTGCCCACTTTCACTAAAACATGATACACCTTTAGAGACTTTCCTCCATGGGAAGTTTTAAAATGCCACCCACCCACTCTTGCATTATCTCAATACATTACAAAAAAGTATCATTACCAACAGCCAGGTATTGTATTACAGAGTTTACCTATTTCACAGGATTAAAAACTGTGCAAGGACCTAAAATACTTCCCCAATGACAGCTATTGATTCATCCAGAGCTGTTTACAAAGAATTTAAACTACTCAACATAATGCATCATGGTTTCTGTCACCATCCAAACTGAAACAAAAGTTATCATCTACCCTAAATATCTTGTTCTATATATTTTTAAGAACTTAACTAACTTAAATTAACTTAATAAAGTCCTTATTACTTGCTGTCATCAATCCAAACTATTTGAATCAGTTTGAAAACCAAGCACATGTATTCCAAGATTTCCTCCATGAGATGTCACGCATATTCAGGACTGGGATTTAAATGCTAACTGAAGAATCCAAAATTAGATTAACAGTATTATTTGTTCCAACTGGAACCAACAGAACTTAAAAAAAAAAAAAGAAATTAAAAGAGCAAGAACCAACAAAGTTTCAAACATCAGCAGGAATGGTTAATAGCTGACAAATCAAAAACAAGTCAACAAACAGCCTCCCAAGGAAATTATTCAGGAATTTAGAATTCTGGCTTTGCATATTAAATATAATACTTTATCTGCTTGCACAAGTGCCATTTTTAACATAACTTCTGGATTTAAGCCTGTATGAGAATTTAAATGATGTCCCAAATAAACACAAATATGTTGTATTGTTCCATTTGTGTGACAATGGTACCTATCCAAAGAAGTCAAGGCCAGGTTGGATGGAGCTCTAAGCAATCTGGTCTAATGGAAGGTGCCCCTGCCTATGGCAGGAGGGTTGGAACTAGATGAGCTGTAAGGTCCCTTCGAACACAAATCACTTCATGATTCCATGACGTAGCAATGTGGGTTTTTAGGATTCTATGTGCTTCCTTTGTTTCCCTGCTCTGTATGCTATTGGTTCATTTTGAAATATGCATCCTGCTGTACCTGAAAACCTATTGGTGTGTACCCTTTGCCAATTTGCCCTTCCTCCTCCTGGGACTGGCTCTAGGGGAGACAGTCCCTCCCTTTCCTTTCCCCTTATAAACCAGTGTCTGCGTCAGAGAGAGGTCTTCCATATCTGCGCTGGCAGCCCCCAAACCTCCCCTGCCTTCCTTCCCTTCTCCTCCCCTGCAACCTTCTCCCCCTACCCCAAATAAACCTCCCTGGCAGAACAGAGATGGAGTTCCAGTTCGTTTCTTCATCCCACTATTATTTCCTGCTGAATTTCTGTGGCTAAGAGACTCACGCCAGCCCGCAGGACCCTGGAGGCTGCCCGCTCTGAATCCGGTGGAATTACGTGGCCCAGGGACCCGGTCCGGGGGGGAGCCGCCTCGTGCAGCCCCCCTGCAGCCTGCCGAAACACCGTGACACACAACATATCACTTGCCTGGGACTTAACACAGACTCCTTGCTCTCCCACCAATCGAAAACATGCCTCAATCCACAAGTATCAGAGTCCTACATACAAGGGATACTTGAAAACACATTTTCCAGAACATATCAACATTATGTGGTTACATCTCTCAATACAACAATGAAAATCTGAAGTTTAACAACACAAATCTAAATTCCCATTTCCCAAAAAAGGGGTTTGATCAAATATTGTATGGTGTGGATATAAAGCTTACTTTTCTGAGAACATCTTTCAGCTGCAGATGATCAGGAAGGAGTCTGCCAGAATACACCAGTCTCTGATCCTTTGTAGACTAGGAGATGGGGACAAAGAAAGGAATTTAGCTTTTTTCCTGCTGTGCAGGTATACAGCTGGAGATAACATTTGCAGATGAGAAAATTCCTTATAAGCCCAACCACCAACAGAGACACTCCAAAACATTTCAGAGGTTTCACAAGCTGAACTCACAAATTACTTCCAAAAAACAATTCTGCTATTAAGCTCTCAGCAAGAGCACTGTAATAATCAACAACACTTAATGGCAAATGCTTGTCAAGAAAACTTTCAAGTACATTCAAAAATTCCTGTCTTTTAGTGACTTGCTCTTTACCCTGCTCCTTGTCCCAGGCACTTTCTGAGGATATAGATGGAGAACTGGCTGGGGCAAAGAAAGTTAGTAAAATGACAGAATGCCAATTAAAATATGCAGAAGAGGACAAATTTCGATCTTTTTCAACAAGGACTTTCTGTTATTAGTCCTTGTCCCCACCCTCACATCTCCCACAGAAAAAAACCAAAACCAACATCATAAAAAAAAGCAAAAAGGAAAGCATTAAAAAGCCAGAAGTGGCAAAAGCTTTTTTTTAAGGTAACCTTCCAACCTGGGTAAGCTTTTTTCCCGTTCTTACAGTTTCACAGTTTAAAATAATCTAGTATTGTACACAAAGACTTCTTTTTTAATATGATACACTATTCATGTGACAGTAACTATAGACTATTCTACACAACAGAAATAACAATAAAAGGATTTTTCAAAGGAAACTATTTAGGGTACCTATCTCCAGTAGGATGTCCAGTATGCTAAAACAAGCAGTTTACTTGGCCAAACAAAGAAAGAAAAACATCAACCCCATTCAACTCAGTTTATGCTATCAAAAAAAAGGTGGAAATAGTCATTAGCATGCTGTAACTACGTAAATATATAGGTCCCTTTTAAAAAAAAAACAAAAAAAACCACAACTCCCAAATACTCACCAATTTTGAGAGAACGTTAGAAAGAATGGTCAGATCAGTTCAGTTTAATGACTATTTACACCCTGAATTAATTCAGTAGCATTTATCACTTGAAAGTGTGCATTACCACGAGCAAATGCTAAATGAAGAAATCTAGCCTAACAGCAGTGGAACAGACATGCATTATCAGCATGAACTATTTGAAAAATTTCCCCATCATGCAAAAAGCAAGTCTTACACCTCTTCTTTCTATCCCAGCCTTCTGCTGCCCACTTGGTCATCTTGTTCATGCTAATGCTAAGACAAATAACTGAGACCTAGATCTCTGTGATTAGCAAAAGAAGTTTTGATTTTTTTTTTCTTGCAGCAGCCTTCTACAGATCCCAAATAATTTAGCAGAATACAGGAATGTCACAGAACTGTTTGGGTTTTTTTTACCTGGGGGAAAAAAAAAATCATATCACTAGAACAAAACAGATACACAAAGCAAAAAATTCTAATAAGTACATGGTAAATCTGAACATCTGAGAAGCTTTTCCTTTAACTTTTTTCCTGAAGCTGTAATACTAGCCATTCATTATTCAATACATGGTTTTTTTTAAACAAATGAGTTCATAACCTACTACATACTGTGCAAAACTGTTTATCACTTTTATTAAAAAAAAATTTTTCTTCTGCATTTTTAATTAGTGACATAGGACACTATTTTTCTAAGTCTCACAACACAGGGAACTAGTTATTTGCAGCTCAAATTCATAAATTATTATAAATACATTCAACAACAATGCTGTACTATTTCTATTTACATTTAAAACAACAAAAAATGCCTGATTCATGTCTGTAACTTCTTCTGAGCTGCATCATTTTGTTGCTCCCTTCAAGCAGGAAGAGGCTGCTAGCATAATGCAAGCTTGTATTTTGTATTTCAGAAAGGCCTTCTTAGAAAAATCACAATCTTCAGCATCAAGATTAAAGAAAACTTTAATTTCCTGTAAATTGGAAACTTGTTGCTTTAGATTGACCAGTGCAGTCAGAAGAAATATCTAAGAATCCTTGTTTCTGGGTTCTGAGACAGATTATCTGGAGATTAATTAGAACAGACAAGCACTTAAAACAAGCAAAGCACAACAGCAAAAACCCTTCAAATTCCAAATCTTTAAATCATCATCCAGCACAGTGCTAGAGTGTTGTTTTGCCTGTCTCACTCACAATGCAGCTTTTTACATGGTCACATTCAATTTTTCTCTTCAGCACCTCATGAATTAGCCTCTCATCAACCCTCTCAAGTATCTTCTCTAATACCATACAAGTAACTTTTAAATATGAACACTTTACAGAGGTGAAACTGAAAGATTAAAACAATCCCTCAAAGCTGACTACATGGCCTTCAGTAATGTGTTTCAGCTTCCTACAAAACCACAAAAGAAAAGGTTAAACATATGTTGAGTACTGTTAATCATATTAAGCCAGGGACTTTAATGGGGAAGATGAGGCCTTAAACCCCATACTCCTCCCTTCCTAAATTAAACACCTACCTGAGCACTGCAGGATTATCACTTGCAATTGTCAGGGTGAAAGCCTGGAATTCTGAAATGTGCTTGTTTGGTTTTTTTTTAATGCAGATGGAAAACGAGGTAATAAATGTGGAAACACAGTAGTTCACATATATGCCAAAGTAAATGGAAAAGGCATTCAACTCATCACCTGCCAGAGGAAATTTCACTACCACACCTCCTGCTCCAAGGAATAGCATGCTCACTGCTAGCTCAAACATTGAACTGGGATTGAAAGATACATAAAACCACATAATTAGAGCAGCCCCATTTTCAGATGCAAGCACATGGCATCAGAAAAGAATTATTCTAGAACCTAAAGTTTAGACTGAGATGGGAAACAGTCTGCAGATCAAAATCCAAAAGGTACCCAAAATCCAAAACTAAGACCTCCAGAGCTACTGGTTTTGGGGGGTTTTTCTCCCTCCATTTCTCAGGCAAGACTTCTTTTGCAATGCTTAGTCCAAATTAGCTGTGTCCAGCACATCACCAAACACCAAATATAAGATAGTGTAGCAATGTCCTGTAAGAACACAGGCAATATTAAGCTATTCTGTTGCAGCTACCAGAGAAGTATTATTTTAGTTCATTATGTCTTTCTCCCATTCTTCTATAAGAAATAAAAATCCTAGCAACCACATCAGGTTAGAACTGTAGGCAAACATTAGATGACAGGTACTACAGGAAATGAGAAATAGTTTTATATTACTGTTTATGGGTGTAATTAATGCAGCAGTTAGGGCACTGAAGGTAGGATCTGCCAGGCTGAGACAGACTGCTTTACAACAACCTTGTGTTATTTTATGTAAGTATTTAATTTAGGGACATTATAACTGCAGTACTCTATCTGTGAAAATTGGTCCAGTCAGGGAGCAAAAGTATTGACAAATGGGAATCTTAGTGAAGACTCATGAACTAATTTAACACCATTCTGAACCATTTGGCTTATTCAATTACTTACTTTGGAAAGTATATCAGCTTTTAATAACCACTAAACCAAGTTAACTCTGCCTGTATTTGAAATTTTTATGTATTTAGGCAAGTCATTTACACAAATTAATCTGGAAAAATCACAAACAACACTGCCTCAAGACCTAACTTCTCATTTGCTTATTATAACCACCTCACTTTCTGAAGACATACTCTTAATAAACTGTGAATTTAATTAGGACACTTACAGTTACCATCGCTTTACTGATTAATTTACAGATGCTCATACAAGAATGATGTTCAAGCCACACAGAAAACTTGAAATACTATGTACAGCAGTGACAGCAACTGATTTCTACTTTACACCCTTAACTTCAAGAATACTGCAAGGCCTGTATAGAGTCTCTATGCTCTAGTGTATTCCCATCACCTTAAAATAGCATTGTAACAGAAGTTATTTCCAGGACCTATCATATTGAGATAACAGAGAAATCTTATCAAGAAGCTTTTAACACTGATCTGGTTTAAAAGCAAAAAAAAAAGGGAGAGGAAGGAGAGCTCCTAAAAGCGAAAGGACTTACACATATTTGAAATAAAAGCTAATACTCAACATCAAAAATACATCAAGCCGAAAATACACTTTTTGATTTTACTCTGCATAGGAACCACCCTATTAAACGCCTTCCTCCTCTCCCATTTTATTACTTTAATTTGAAAGGTCCTATGAAATAAAAATACTGTGTTCAGTTATTTGTTTAACTACAAGTGTGGTAAATCCAAATTAAATTGGAATTACTGAGACAACGTTCATTAAAGAAACTCCCCATTCTTTAACCCAGAACAAATTTGGGTACGCTGAACTAGTAATTTAATAATGAGTGGCATGTTGAGGAATCTATTTTCAACGGAAGATGTTTCAGGAAACTGAAATTTAACACCATACTACTGTTTAAAGCCTACAGTGCAGCACGAGAACCTCTTGTTCATTAAGGTTGCTTCCTTTCAGGAGCTCAATTTAGCAAGATCATTCATAGGATGAGTCAGAAAACTAGTGTTTAAACACAAACACGTCACTGGAGGAGATTCTAGCGAGGAGGACGAAGCAGCAATCAGCTGGAGTCATATTTTTGTTTTTCACAGCAGATAGGCTCTTTTAGCAGAGAATTACTCACAGCTATAACTATACCCACAAACACTCAAAACTGTTTAACAGATGTCAATGTGCCAGTGACACAGCCCAAGTTGTTGGCTGCTTTTCTTCTTTCTCCAAAAGGCAGAAACCTTTTTTGAGGCAAAGCTACTATTTTACTTTCCACTGTCAAAAAAATCAACAACGACAGTAATTCTTCTATTGAACCAAGTGAAAAATAATTTACAACATAAAAGTCGCCTTCTTCTGATGTTTTCTAAAGCCTGGTTGTAGGCCACACATGCTGCTGCAGCTCTCTTATACAGTTCTCTGGAACAAATTTTTAAATATACCACTCTGCATGGCTGCCATTCCACACATACACAGTATTATCTATTATTACATATTCTTTTCACAGCCTCTTTTTAATTGCCAAATTTAGAACTTAACAGAATTCAGAAATAAATCACATTTCACTCAGGAATAAAAAATGCTGTAAGTATTAAGTTTCAAAATATAGTCACAGCTGTCAAGTTTGTATAACACCTGACAGCAGAAAATTCAGCACAACCTCAAGAAAACTGGCTTTTCAAAGAGGAAATAATTGTGGAGGCTGCTCAACCACATGTTTCAAATAATATTATGAATAAACATCTACCTGCTCCACTCCTCACTGAATTCCCTAAATCGTGTTAACCTTAACTATATCGCTTTTACTTTAGAACAGACAGAACTCTTAGACAGAGCTCTCAGATTTACAAAAATTAATCTTAGATTCAGTTAACTGAGATACCTAAATCTGAGTTCCCAGAAAAAGCTAAGTGAAGCATTAGTAAGCATCTTTAGCGATATCGCCTTTCAGGATGCTACACTGCGATCTTCTCAGACGATGAAAAGAGCAGCTTCGTATTTGTTACACTGCCAACTTCCCTGAAAGCAGAGGGACGGCCATCGCCTTCACGCAGGTCACTCTTGGGCAGCAGGGCTGTTTGTTTATTTGGCAGGGTCTAAGGAAGTCCTGACCACCTGTTCCAAGTCACCGCAGTGCCAGCCTCACCGACAAGGCTGGAAAAGGGCTGGCCAACAACTCACCGGCTTACTGGGGTACACCTTGGACAGGTGGCACTTCAGCTTGCCCACAGTCCACTCCAGAAAGCAGCTGATGGTCTGGTCGGTGTACTTCTGGTTGGGGGCCTTGATGATGAGGGTCACCGGGTGCTCCACCACGCTCTGCTCCATGCTGCCCGCGGGTTCGGCCGGCCCTGCCCCGCTCTCCTCCCGCCCGGGGACACGACGCCGCTCGAACCTCTGGGGGGCTCCGGGCGGCTTCAGCGGCCGAGGGCGAACTTCCCGGGGGAGCTGGGGGAGCC
>VZRM01001744.1:978865-1015284 GCA_013397955.1 Grantiella picta | reverse complement strand
GCCCCCGCCGCTCCCGCCGAGCAGCACCGGGGGGCGCCCGCGAGCCGGCGTGACGCAATGGCGGCGGCAGGGACGGGCTGTGTTTGTTGTGCCGCCAGGGTGGCCGTGGGCCGCGCTGCGAGTGTGGGGGTGGAGCGGCTGCTCGGGCCGGGCTGTTCATTCACAAGAAGGTCTCAACGACTGGAAAGCTTACGTGCTTCTTAGCAGCGGAATTAAAGCTTTGCCGCTTGTATGTCTTGCCTCCGTCACCGTTGCGTGGGAGCGCCACGGTGTATTTGTCCCAAATATCCTTGTGAGGTCAGGAAATGCTATTTTATGGCCAGAATGGAGGCCATTGAATCACAAAGAATCACAGACTCACAGAATGGTCTGGGTTGGAAGGGACCTCAAAGACACCTAGTTCCAACCCCCTTGGCAAGGGCAGGGACACCTTGCAGTAGGTTGCTCAGAGCTTCATCCAGCCTGGCCTGGAGCGCTGTCCGGGATGTGGCATCCACGGCTTCTCTGGGCAGCCTGTGCCAGTGCCTCACCACCCTCACAGTAAAGAATTTCTTCTTAGTATCTAATCTAAACCAACTCTCTTTCAGTTTGAGTCCATTCCCTCTTGTCCTGTCACTATATGTCCTTGTAAATAGTCCCTCTCTGTCTTTCTTGTAGTCTCCCTTCAGATACTGGAAGGCTGCAGTGAGGCCACTCTGAAGCCTTCCCTTCTTCATGCTGAACAATTCCAATTCTCTCAGCTTTTCCTCACAGAACAGGTGCTTCATCCCTCTAATTGTCTTGGTGGCCTCCTCTGGACTCGCTCCAACAGGTCAATGTCCTTCCTGTGCCAGGGACCCCAGAGCTGGCAGCAGTTCTCCAGGTGGGTTCTCACCAGAACGGAGCAGAGGGAGAGAATTACCTCTCTCGCCCTGCTGCCCACACTGCTTTGGATGCAGCCCAGGACACACTTGGCTCTCTGGGCTGTGAGTGCACATTGCTTGCTCATCTCCAGCCTCTCATCCACCAGCACCCCCAAGTCCTTCTTCCCTGGGATGCTCTTGATCTGTTCATCCCCCAACCTGTGTTGATACCAGCAGTTATCCCAACTCAGGTGCAGCACCTTGCACTTGGTCATATTAAACCATGTTAGAGTCCCATGGGCCCACTGCTTGAACTTGTCCAAGTCCCTCTGGATGGCATCCCAGCATCATACAGCTTGGTGTCACTGCACATTTGCTGAGAGTGCACCCAATCCCTTTGCTTACATAATTAATGGAGATACTACATAACACTTGTCTCAATATGGACCCCTTATGTTGCTCAAGAACTCTGTCAAAAACATAAAATAAGTTTCTGAATTTCCAGGTTAACACTGCAAAGTTTTAATCATCAAGATTTTTCAGTTGCTGGGAAGAAAATACTTTAAAGGATAACCATCAAGGTAGATAGATAAAATGACAATGAATAAAGGAAAAGTTCAGTTCATGGTATTTCTAAATCTCTACAATAAAAGTTGACCTCATTAACTTGATAAAAATAAAAAAGGCTTATGAAACCCCAAAATGTCTCTTGAACAAACAAACCATGTTTCCTTCTATTCCCTTATGTCATCAAACACTGTATGTAACTACCGAAGGCACAAGACTTTGAGACAGGTTTGATTTTTCCAGTAGATAGCGTCCCTTTAATGCCAAAGAATCAGACCTTTCATTAAGCTGGAGTGAGGCACAGAAAAGTTGGCTTATAAAGAAACGACCATAAGGAACTCCAGCTTCTGAAGGGAGAGATAAAAAGAAAAGCCTGAAGGAGTATCATTAGCCTTCAGGACCTAATTCTCCCCATTAAATAAAACCCAGATGCAGACAACAGCTAATGTTAGAATTTGCAAAAGCAGAGGAAACAGTCCTTATTTTTTGTTTATTGACTTTTAATTACCTTCCTCTACAACTACACCTTTGTGAACCTCGTGTTTGAGATGAAGCATGAGACCTCAGGTGCGTTCCTACAGCACCTGTTGTCTTTGAGATGGCTTATCAAATTGTAAGTGTGGACAACTGGTACTTGACAGCACCTTCAGCTGCAACACTTGACCGTGCTCATACCAGTTTCTCAGTTCCCTCCCTTGTTATATGAGAACAATTGTTTGCACTTGAAATTCTGAACATGCTGTCACTGCTAGAGCATGTTACTTGGAATTCCTGGGAATTACCCAGAATATACTAGAATTTCCAAACTCTAGGCATATATTTTTACATAGGGCAATGCACCAAAATGGATCAGTTAGCAGATATCATGAGCACTTGGAAGGATTAGTATGCAAAAATCAAGGCAAATAGTACATGGAACTTTTTCATTCAGGGTGGTTGCAATTTTATTGTTTGGTAATTTGGTGGTCTGTATACACACACAGTGTTTCTATAGCACATATTTTAACTACTATACAAAATTTCAGACTTGGGAAGACTGAGAAATCTCCCGAGTTACAACCTGAGAACAGTAAGAGTTACAACCTGAGAACAGTAAGAGCTCTTCTGTGGTGGCATTTAGAAGCTGTATGTTGTGCCAGCTCTGTGAGCAGATCCCTGCACAGGCCCTCAGGGGGTAGAATGACACTTGAAATCCTCTTGTTTTAGGACTAAAACTTAAAACCTTGTAAAAATGGTTCAGCATTAATTTATGCTCTAGAAAATCAGACTCATAGAGTCATAGAATGATTTGGGTTGGAAGGGACCTTAAAGATCATTCCAAAGCCCTGCCATGGGGGCATAAATATCTTATGAATGTACACTGTGAAGTATCATATCACACCAAGAGTCTATTTGATATTTTAACATGCAAAACATTATGCCATTATTCTTAATACTTCTTTTGGCTTGACATACCTTGACACATCCACAGTAATCTTTTTGTATATTTGTATCATCTGTGACATCTCTATAGTTCAGAGGAAAAATTCTGGCAAATCTTTAAGAATGCGAAAACTTTTCTTTTTTATAAAGGAATTTGTGCATTAATATGTTATGGGAGACTGGGAGATCATCTTCTGACTCTTGAAATGTGTAAAACGGGTACCTGATACGAGAGTTGGGCCTTCTTATACAGCCACTAGACTATCCATGGGAAAATTCATAGCCTATGAGATCTTTCATCTCTAGGCTCTTAACTAAGGTACAGAAGATACATGTATAATTAAGTTATCAGAGTGTATCCAAAGGGGGCCATGAAGATGGTGACCAGTCTAGAGGGAAATTCATATGGGGACTGGCTGAGGTCACTTGGCTTGTTAGGCCTGGAGGAGACTGAGGAGAGACCTCATTGCAGTCAGCAGCTTCCTCACAAGGGGAAGCAGAGGGACAGGCACTGATCATCAATTACACCACTGTGTGGTGATTAGTAACAGGACCTGAAGGAACAGCATGGAGCTGAGTCAGGGGAGGTTTAGATTGGGCAACCACCTGAGGCTGGCTGGGCACTGGAACAGGCTCCCCAGGGAAGTGGTCACAGCATCAAGCCTGACAGAGTTCAAGAAGCATTTAGTCAATGCTCTCAGGCATGTGGTGTGGTTCTTGGTGCTGTCTTGCACAAGGCCAGGAGTTGGACTCAATGATCCTTGTGGGTCCCTTCCAATTCAGTAATTCTGTGATTCTAATCCCTGCTGATATCCATTTATCAGGTTGGAATAGATCAAAACTGCAAGTTATTTGCAGTAAAATACCATCTCTGTTTCTTGGTTATTTGTATTTATTTATTTATCTCCTGATAAGATAGTACACAATCTGAAAACTTGGATCATTTCTTTCTTTAATTCCTCTGCAGAAGCCAGCAGGGCACAGCTTAGGAGATGTAACATGAAGTAAAATCCCAGCAGTTGCAAGCTGAGTTGCAACTAACAAATTCAGCCTCTTCTGTTATTTATACAGATAATAGTTGGGGTCATGTGAAATGACTGACCTGTATGTGGGATGACAACCAGAAAGAATTTGAGAATCTCTATGCTCAGACACATCAGTTTTCTCCAGACTGTTTAAAAACTCTGCCTTTCCATGAAACAATCACAAGGATTCCCACATTCCTTCTCCAGAACAAATGACTTTGAGAAAATAGATATTTCAGTCTTTGTCAAGATTTTTTCTTATAAATCACAGAATTTTCATTTCAATTAATGATTTGGAAAACTTGATTTATGAGGAAGAAAGACTGGATTTGTGCTGTTTGTGCTCTCTTCAGTTGTATTTATGCAGCCAGATTAGTTTATGTCTTAAGAAAACTAAGGGAAAGGTCATGTTCACTCTGGAAGTGTGTATCATCCCCTCAGTGCTAGAAAGACTGCTAATTCCCAATAGTACTATAGGAATTTCCATAATGGATTTCCATCAGGAAAAATGTTTCTGTAAGCTGTTTTGTTGCCATATTAACACTGACAAAATCAGGTTTGACTACATATCTTTTGACAAAAAGTATACAATTTGTCAGTGATATTTCTGATCTTTCTGTAAGCAAACAAGCTGAATTGCATATGGTTTTAAATATAATAATGGGCTTCTCAGTTTTTTGTCAGGACTTACATGCTTATGTTTTCTGTAGGTAGCAGCTGATCCTCCCTCTAACCTTTGAGCTCAGTGGCCAATTTCCATCAAACATCACAAGAGGTAGCAGTCAGTTATTACTGAAGGCTGCAAGAACTATGGGGCTATTAAGGTAGAGAGAAAGAGACCTTACAAACATATTCACTGATAAGAAAGCTATCAAGCTTTCCCCTTTCTAGCTACCAGAGAATTCAAATGGAGCAGACTCAGAAGGAAATACAGAATTACTTGTTTTCACTTGCAAGTCACGTAAAGAACAAGATGGTTTAAGGCCCCACTAGTCTGCAAGGGGTGGCTGGCGAACATTTTGCAACATGGGAATAGCCTTCTAATGCATTCAGCTGGGCTATGCAGTTTCAACAGTGACTTCTGGAATAAAGTCATACAAGACCAATCAGCAAGATCTGGTTTCTAACAGGGGTATGGAGATGGCTTTATGGGCAATTAACTGGGCTTTTAACTGTGTGCAATGTTACTAGCAGTGGTCATCCAGCTGGAGACACATATCTATGGCGTAACTTCTTGAATTGGTAAAATGAAAATGTGATTCATCTGCAAATAATCTTGCGCTGGTGGTATCTCCATGACTAAAGAGGAGTAGCAGTTACCTATGAATTTTCCTTCTTACATGGCAGGTACTTTTAAAGGGCAAGACAGGTAAGAGAATGTCCTGGTATTTTATTGTTTTCAAGGAAAATCAAACAGTAAATATGCCAGTTAAACAGCTGCAGAGATAGAAAGTTTTAGGTGAGTAGTAGCTTTCTGGAACAGCTGAATTGACCTTTCTTTATCCTGTAAAACTGCTGTATAAAAGAGCTAGACCTCTGTGTTATATGGTATCAGATCAGATCTCTGGTTTGAGCTCAGACATGGACTAAGGTCATATAGAATGGCTTTTTACATGCAGATCTAGCATCGTGTTTTATTTGAAATTTCTTTGTGTGCTATTAGCTATTCCAAAGCAGGGGTTCAGATTAGACCAATATTTTCAATTATTTGTCATCCTTTTTAAACATTATGAAAACATTGCAAAAATGTCAGCAAATTGTTTTGTTGCAGAATGCTAAAGAAAACTTATTTCAAATACTTAATTTAAAACATTGCTAAAATGGCCATGGGGAATCTATCAAAACTGGCTATATTTTTTTTTTTTTAGAAGAGCATAAGTTTTTGTAAAAATACTATTTCCATTTAGCAAACTCCTTGTCTTTTTAAATGTCAAATAATTCAAAGACACTACGAAGAAAACTTGGAGACAGATTAGCATTTCTACAAAGAAAGATCTCTTGCAAAGCAGTGAATATGGGGAAGTCTACTGATAAAATTGATTTTTAACTTTCAAAAGCATTTGACCTTACTGGCCACAAGAGGCTACTGATGAGAGCAGTGCTGGGATCCAGCTTCTGCTTTCATCAGTAGCATTCTTCACTCATGTGACACCCCATTAACATTAAGGGACCTACCAGTCTGCCCACATGAATGAAATTGCAGTCAGCTCCCTGATAGGGTAGTATATGATAAAATGACACTGAGACCTGAAATAGTGTTTCTCACTCTAAATGTTTCCTTGCTTTCTGCTACTGGCTCAAATTTCTTTTGAGGATATAAGCCCTTTGGAGCGGAGACTCTTCTCCACAGTGTCTAGCTGTAGACCAAGCAATGAGCTGGTTGTGCTTTATGGACATGTGTGAAATGTGGGAGGTACATAACTGTCTGCAGGAATTGGGGCTTCTTTGTGCATCATGTCATGGTACAGCCCATGCTGCCTGACAGTTCTGGGTCCTTAACCATGGAAGCAATAAATCCTAAAGGATCTCTCATCATTTGAGAACAAAGAGATACTTAAACAAATCAAGAAGAAACAAAATGGGACCCTTTTTTTCATCGTTCTTTTAACAACAGCATATTATTATTCTGTGGAACTTGCTATCTAAAGATACTCCCAAGCCTCAGTTTTGATGGCAGTGTCAGGAAGCATTTGATTAGGGAAGGGCATAGTTCATGACAGGAATGGAGTAACTTGTCCCCAAGCTAAGAATTGCCCAAGTGCAGACTGAAAAGGTGCCTGTTCCATTCTCTATAGCATACAGGGTATGTTGAGGCATTGCCAATAAGACTATCATCCCTTTCACCTCCTGGAAACAGTAATGGACTCATCTGGATCAATGGCAATGTAAAATTTATTGTCGCTGGAAAGATCGCTCCTTCCTACAGTCTTATTTTTTTGAGTGTGTTCAGAGCTAAAAACCTAAGAAAAAAATGGGAGACTTGATGGTAGCCAGAATTTTTCATGCTCAAAGGATAGGTTTCTCTGAAACCTGATATATTCCTGATTTACAGTACGGGGGCTCTGTCAGATATTTTAAAACTGTTTTGTCTTTTCTTATGTAAAGTTTGTGTCAGCATCTCTAATTTCAGCTCAGGACAACACAGGCAGAAAATGGGATGCAGGCATCTCCTGGTGTATGCTCAGATAACTGGCACCTGCACAGTAAGCATGACATGCCCCAGATACCTCAGATTTTTATTCACTTCAAGTACAGTTGAGCTATGTGTGCTTGCCAGTTATCTGGACAGCCATCACTTGATCTGAACTACTGCACATCCACTCAGGTCCCTGGCTATCCAGAAATCCCAGACATGAGACCAAATTCCAGCTTTTCTGTTTCAACAAAATTTAGGGGTAAGGGCGAGAAAGGACATGCATGGAAAGGATTAAGATATGCAAGTGAATACCCAGCTTTTTGTGAAAGAAGGGATTGCTCCTCCACTAACCACTGCAGTGCTGTTTGTTGCTGAGTGCCTCCCCAGCTCCTGGGACATGGCACAAGGGAATTACAAGGGCAGAGCAGAGCAGCACTGCCACTTCCAAGCCTATATCAGCATGCTCCATGCATGGCATGGCCCAGCACCTTCTTCCAGTGGCATCTGTGGGATAAGGAATAGAGTTGAGAGTGTGGTTATGGCAGAATTGTTTGGATGAGAACAAGGCGTGGGGGCCTCAGTGATGAAACTGGTTGGAATTAGTAAGACAGCTCCTCCCTGCTTGCAGCTCTAGTGTAGCCATTACCTCCTGACAGTATGCCCTCGGGATTTTTCTCTCCCCCTGTG
The DNA here is from genome assembly GCA_013397955.1 of Grantiella picta. Classification (NCBI taxonomy): domain Eukaryota; kingdom Metazoa; phylum Chordata; class Aves; order Passeriformes; family Meliphagidae; genus Grantiella; species Grantiella picta. The sequence goes on along the minus strand of VZRM01001744.1, from coordinate 1,007,605 downwards.
CCCTGTGTGTCAGTGCTACAGAGGTGAAAATAGCCACACAAATAATTCACTAATTGGTGGGAGAGCATGAAAGACTGAGATTGTGCCTTTGTGAGGAAGAGAACCTTTAAAAACTGCCAGTCTATTGATTATAAAATATCTGTCTTTCCTCATTCTTGTCTTTATATGCCTTATTATTATTTATAATGAAAATGACCAAATGCTTGCTAAGTTTTATCCAGTCCATAGAAAAGAAACCATTCTTCTTCAGAACAGTTTATCATTTGAGAAGTTCCAGTCCTACAGGTTTGCAAATGTCACTGCACATGACTGGAGACTTACTGACTCTGACTAATAACTTTACTCATGAGCAGCCCCAGGAAACTTCATGTATCCATTTCAGTGCATAAGTATTTACAGAAACAAGATCCAATTGTCCTGGAAATCCATATATTTTGTATATTTATAATTTGTTATGTCTGAGCCATTGTCTCATGTCTGTTGTGATGACACTCTCATTTATTTTTGAGTGGAAACAGGCTGGTTTGGGTTTTGCTTCCAAATATTTTGTTTCCAAATGCTTCTCTATGCTTGTTTGTCTTTTTAGGTGTCATCCTGACATCTGTACTCTGAAAAATACAACCTTCTCACTCTGAAATGCTGTTCTTCTAGCTAAAAGATTTTATAATAACATTTATCTCTATCTACTTAACATCACACTCTTATTTAAAGAAAGATTTTACAAGTTCTTGAATATCATAAGAAGGGTCTTGAGTCTCAGTGTAAAGTCTCAGAAGCTTGTTGCTCATATATGTGGAGCTTTACACTGTGTTCTGAGAATCTATATTCACATCTCATTTACAATAGCAAGATACAATGAAATAACTTAGGAAGGGTATTTTGTCTGCAGTTCTTGATGCCTTGGCTTTTGTTTTTTCTAAAAATTGCAGAGGATGAATTCAACCTATAGGTTTTGTAAGCAATAGGGATTAAGCCTTGTTATAATTTAATTCAAGCCATGCTGAAGTGGTTGCAAGAGGAAGAAAGACACAATTTCCTCATAGTGACACTTCAAAGAGAAGTTTTAAATCGTGTAAATCTGGATGCTCCAGTTCTAGCAAGGGTAAGAATCCTGTGTGTGTATGTAATCAGCCTTCTGCCTAGCAGAGCACTTAGAGCTTCCACAGCAGCACTGCAGGTTACACAGCTCCTCCTAAACCCAAGGTGGGTCATGGGGCCTCATTCAGCATTTGTGAAGACCAGGTTCTACCAGCTGTTGTGAGGGTTATTGAGCAGAGCCAGTTGCTTTGGCCAGTGTTGATCCCTACAGTCATTTCATAACAATGCAAGATTTTTTATATTGACAGTCTGCTGTTTGACTAAGTTTTCCGGAGTGCCTTTTGGACTGTTCAGCCAGCCACTTGTGCAGCAAGTATGCCAGGTATTTTCTCAGTTTGCTGGCACAGACATTGTTCCTGCTGAACCTTCTATGATTATTAACCAACAGAAGGTTGGTAAGAGGGAGCTTCTTGCCATCTACGCAGGATCTAGGTGTTACCATAACACAAATGGTCTTTAAAAGCAGTATTTAATGGACTTTCACTTCATTTTCACATCTGTCATTATAAGCTGCATGAACTTGAAACATTGTTTGTTTGTTTGTTTTAATGAGAGTCTGTGGGAACACATGGACTTCCTGCAAGACTCGATGGTCTTAGAACATGCAGGCCCTCAGGTCACATAGTACACTGGGTGTTTTGTGTCAGGCTCCATTTTCAAGCACCTGCATAAGCACATAACCTACAAACAGCTCTTAAACACTATTCAATATCCTTGATAATTACCAAGTCAAAGACTCCCATCCCCTTATTTTGCCAGGTTGCTCCAATAACATTGTGTTGATGTCCGGAGTGTTTCTCTGCCTTCTACAAAGTCATCAGTGTTCAGCAAACACCAGCCTTGCTTATCGTCCATGAGATGTGATGCCATCTCTCATGCTTGGAAAAATATATGGCGCATGCTTAGGAGTGCTTATTCACACAGCTACCGAACCAGATGTCAAAGCGATGAGTAATAGGGTGACTCAGGAAGTTGCTAACCAGCTATTAATTGTGTGCTTCAGTAATTAGCTCCTGCTGAAAACCAGTTCTCCACAGGCCACAATTTGAGGGTGGAAATGGCAAGTTAAATGAGCAGCACATAAAGATGCTGTGGTTAACGTTGTCAGTCAGTAGATGGCTCTATTGCTTCTAGCCATCTTCAGGGAGCAACACTTCATTGCCATAGCCAAGAAGGAGAGGGCCCTTCCCCAGGAATACAAGGAGCCACTGACAGTGCACGCAGACCTTTTCACTTTGTTGTTTCCAAATGGTTCAATTTGCACACAATATTGTTTGTGTATCTATTTTTATGTAAGTATTTGTTAGTTGCACAAAATCTTTGTAACTCTCTGGTTGAGCAGTCTATCCATTGCTGTTTTATACAGCTTAGGTTAAGTAATTATCATCTGCTCTTGACATCACCAGAATTTCACAGCAACAGGTTACACTGTGAAGGAGCTGGTTATTTCAACAGTTTGAAAGTGGGCTTTGAGTTTCTTCAGTTGTGTTGTGGGCTCAGACCTGGTCTGTATTCATAGTCACTGTCCTGGTTCCTTCTCACTCCCACCTTGTGGCCTAGCAATTGTGCTAGTGATGGGTTTCCTGTCAGCTTAAAATATGGCAACACTCACATCACCAAAAAGTTACAATTGCTTCATTGATTAGCCCCAGCAGTGAGAATGAATAAACACAGAGTTCGAGCTACTCTTCCCTTCCAAAGAAACAGTCACACCAAATTGGAATTGCAGGAGACTGCCAGGACATCAGGAGGAAGCTTGCAGTGTTAGGCTCTCTCTATTCTGCAGATAAAAACAACATTTCAGTTACCCAGAAAATCTATTAATGAGTTTTCTCATGCATTAAATGACCACACAAAACCCTCTTCCCCTCTGTCCTAAAAACACAAGCCAGCATGATGCCAGAAGAGTTCAGTGGTGGCAGAATTTGCAATGGGCACAAGGAGATTGCATTGGCTGCAATGGAAAGAAACAAAAAAAGAGACAAGTTTATTCTTTGGCAATTGTGGGAAAATACATTAAAACTTGCAGCATATGTAAAAAGTTCAGGAAAAAATAGTAAGCACTTTCAGATGCAGGTGGATTAATGTTCAGAAGGTGGTAATATTATATGAGTTCCTGGAGCAAGGAAAGCAGATCCTGTAGGCAGGATCTGCAGTCCTCTGAAAGCACTGGGAATGTTTTTATGTGTTTCAATAGCCCATGGAGTTGCCAAATGTCATGCATTTCACTCGGGCAAGTGAGGACCTTCTCACGCTGGCCTGGCTTTCAGCTGGTTTCTCAGGCATTCAGGCTGGCAGTGGGAAAATATGTCAGGCTTTTGGTTTGTAGTTCTGTCTTTGGACTGTTAGGGGCCCCCATGGCTCTATTCCTGTGTAACTATGACCTGTCTTTAACTAGAGTATGGCCCTAAGCAGTGGACCTGATCCAGGGCAAGGGTACCAGGATAAAGGTTCCCAAGCTGACACATCTGCTGTCAGTGATGGCAGAATCCCCTCCAACAATTTGCTCCACAGCTAAAGTAGCTTCTACCTCTAGAAAGTCCAAGTCAGAGCATCCACTGCTTTTCTTGCCCAGCAATGTCTTACTCATTTATCATCCTTCTGCACTGAAATCACACGGGTCTGATGTTCTCTGTGCTTTTCCTGATGGTACTGTCAGCCTTGGTGACCATGTCTTCCCATCAATCCCCTTGCTACTTCCCAGAAGCATCCATCTAATAGCCCTCTCCAGCACTGCACTACCCCACACCTCTGCTCTGCATGGCTTAGAGAAATCTGTGTTGCCTGCTAGTCTGAAAATTGCTTGCAAGCATGTGTAAAATTGCATACAGGGAGTGTGGCACCTTTTGGAATTGCTGTGTCAGTTCCTGTCTGGGGCAATATAATGAGGACAATAATAATCACAAAATCAAAGAAACAGTAGTAGCTGAGACCCATCAAATTTTCAATTTGTGGAAAATGCCTGCTGGCAAGGAATGACTGTACAGCGTGTGGAAATGAATGACCAAGATAGGATTTATATTGCCATAGATTTCATACTGGATGGCAAAAAAAATCAAACATTGAAATAGCAGAGGAATTTATCTAGAAAATGCTGCCTTACAGAGCTATGAGAACATGGAACATTAATAATCTGTATTCAATGAGGGGTCAAGGGAGATATTTAACCTTTCTTGGACTGTATACATACGAAAACTTGTGTTAGACAATTACAAGCTTTAAAGAAGGCTGACCCATTTTGCTGTTTAAAATATTCTGAGACTTCCATGGAGACTTATCTGATGCCACCTATATATAATGACCTAGATTTTAAAAACAGTTGGGAAGCAGACGTCTGGAAATCTGCTGTGAATTTTAACATTTTCCATGCTAAGATTGAGTGTAAACTGGCAGTTTAATTTCACTTATGAAGGACCAAAATGCTTTTAGGACTACCCAGTTATATAATTAGGATTGTCGTGTTTGGAAGATGACCATGAAGTGACAACAGAGACATCCTTTCCCCGCCAGATTCCTGTCCAAAAGGACACTCAGGTAAGCAGAGGTCTAAAGTCATTGCTATCTAGTAACTGTGTGGTTGTCTGTGTGCTATATCTTAATGCTTATTAATAAATGGGTGTCAGTGTCACAAAATTCACAGGCACCACTAGTGCCTGCTGGCTGAGTTATCACAATGACCGACTAATGAAGCAGTGAAGAGAATGAATTACTTTGCCAACATGAAGTGCTCAGAATAAAACAGACATGATGATCAGGATGAAGAAATTCTTACAGGATGGGTTCCCCTCTCCTCAGATTAACAGGCTTCAGTCCACAGGTTTTTCTTCCCAGCTATATTCTCTGGAGCTCACTCAACCATCCAAAGCATGGACTATGTGAAGTGGCATTTCTAGAGTTCAGCAGGCAGGCTGCCAAAAGAATCTCTCCTGCTCCTATTTTAACGTGAATTTCTATGAGTTGGGGAAACTTAATCAAGCAGTCATATGAAAGGGAATTGCTGGCAGAAAAATATTTGGGGGAAAAAAAATAGAAAAGGAAACTAAAATGTCCCTTTTTGTATTTTAAATAGGAAAAAATATCCCAGAGCCTCGTAGGCTCAGGGATCCAAAGGTCAGCAGAAACAATAAGTAGTAAGCCTTAAAAAAACAAATAATCTAGTAGAGGGAGAAAAAGAAAATTTGTAAAAATAAGCAAAAACAAGTTAAAGGGTAATTAGTGAGATAAATAATACTGATTTCCAAAAAAATACTTCAGCGGACAGCAAGGGGACACAAATATGTTTTTAGTGGAAGCTGACCAAAGATAACTAAAAATTGGTCCATGGGAACATAATTGGCTTGATTGTCACAGCTCTTTAAATAAGAGTTTTGAGATTATGGAAACAGTTGTGTGATATTACTGAAAGTGCTCATTAAAATAAAGCAGGCATTTCTCCAGGCTGCTAGCAAAAACTTCCTGTGAAAAGGTTTGATTAGAGTTTGGTCTTCAAAACATCTCTGCACAACTTTGGAGGCCAGAATGCATGTGGAGCCAGATAAAAGTAGAATTAACTACGCATTTTCTCCCACAGTTTCATCAAAACTTAGTGAATCCCATTATAATCACATTATAAAATAAATGTTCATTTTAATCCCCTGCAAGTCTTAGAAGTGCTATCCCTGTTACACAAACAAGGATGACTTCAGACACAACAGTTATGTCTTGAGAAATATCAAGCTAGATCATCTTTCACCAGAGCAAGTAAGGGCCAGAAGAGATAAAATACTGTGAAATTATGTTGTCCTTTCTAGCAAATGTCAAGGAAAAATCTGTTATAGTAGTAATACTGAATTAAGTCTGGGCTAAATACTAAAGTGATTATTCTTGTGCAGAATGATACAATGGCAGATATATGTGCTATGAATCGCAACATACCTGATGCCTATTCAGATGAATCTTTGCACAAATTAAGTCTAATGCAATAAATTTCAGAGCTTCAGCTTCTCAGAAGAACATGCTTTGAACTATCTCTCATAAATATTTGGTAGTTACTCTTGCAACTCTTCTTATTCCTGAATGCAGTCCTGGTAGTATGAGACAATGTTCCTTGAGTGTCTTGAAGTCCAGTATCAGAGGGAACTGCCACCTGTTTTTTGCTGGGCCCGTGGCAGAACAAACTGGTTTTGGATGAGGCAATCATCAAGGGCATTTGAATGTCAACTAGAAGGACCAGGTGGAAACCCTGGGCAAAGCAAAGCTTGCAGCAGTGCAGCAGACACACGGAGCCAGAGTAGAAGGCAAGCAAAAAAGCTAGGGATGGACAGAAGATAACGCAACCAGATGCTTTAACATCACCTGAGTAATATCAAGTAATTTTCACTTAGCTGCTCTTTCTTACAACTGCAACACAAAGAAGCTTTGCCAGTGCCTCCCATTCTTAACTGGACTACTGCAGTGGAAAATTTAAACCTCACAGAAGTCAATATGGTACTGCTGGCAGAAGAATGGATTTTGCACACGGTTTTTTAAAATGCAAATTGAACTAATCTTTTCTTAGTGTCTAGTGTGATTTCCATAAATGACTAGATTTCCAGAAATTGTCTATCTTTTATACCAACTTTAATTAAGAATAACACAAGTAGTAAAAATGTATAGCCACTTAACCATCTCACAGCTTGCAAAGTTGTCTTCCCAAAAATTTATAGTTCATGCCCTCCACAAACATGACAAGAGTCAATCCCCAGAAGTTAAATGAACCACATCCTCTGTGAATATACCAGCCCCCAACCATCTGCAGAAGGCCTGAGAAAATAGAGCTAGTAGTATAACCCAGAAAGTCAATAAACTGATTCTTTCAGACCAGTACTATTTTGGATTTCGAGATAAAAGCCAGGATGTGAGCTTTCTTAAGCTGTTGCTTCTCTTTGTAGAGCTGCATGTTCATAAACTGTCTAAAGACAATTCAGGGCTATGTTAGTCTTCAGCTCTTCACACTTATTTGGTATTTTCTAATTACAATTCCCCTCAGTGACAGGACGATTGAAATTCCTATGATTGCGGTTGTAGCTATTTTGCAGGCTTCCTTTATCTACATAAACATTTCCTGTTCTGCTTTCTCATCCTCCCCCAGTGCCCCATAATGGCTTCCTATTGTAATTTTTTACCCTTTCTTTCACTTGAGTCCAAATTGGTTTTCACCAGTGACAGCTCTGTCTGTGATATTTCTTGAGTTAGAAATACATCACAGCTTCTCCCCAAGCAAAGAAGTTTTCTGTGTGCTACTAGATGCTTTAGATAAAATATGTGGTGTAATGTTTGAAATTCTTGACTGCATCTTAATTTGACCAGAGCTACAGCACAACTGATTCAAGTTCTGCATCTTAGCCTTTTATAATTTTTCCTCCTGGGTCGTTTGTTATTTATAGAACACCATAGGTGTAATTTAGCTACTGTTTAGATGCTGTATTTCTCTGTGATTTATACTTTACCATTATAATGACACTATGGAGCCTGCAGTCTGACTGAGATAGTTACAGACCATGCAGCAAAAACTGAGGGAAAGACCAATGCTGAAGAGCACCAGTATGGATTCTAGTTCATTAAAGTCAAGCCAAAGTCAAGCCAAAAAGGAAGAGTCTTAAGGAGGTTCTTAAGTCTTTGTTATGTGGAATAACAGATGCACTTGAGGAAGGTCTGGGAAATGTGCCTGGGCAATGTTCGTCCATCCTCATCCCGAGAAAAACTTGCCTCCAGTGACTGCTTCATCCCTCTCCCACTGGCCTTAAATCATACTAGTCATTTTACAGCCTTTGTTTCTCATCATCTTCCTTTCCTGACATAAAATTTATCAATATCCCCCAGCTACCAGCACTGGCTCTGTCCCCTTAGGTTTATCAGTCTCTTGTTTTTTCTCTGCCTCTCATTCTGGATGTCATCATCATGTCCAGGTAATCTTCAGCACATTTTGCTGTCAGTCACCCAAACCTCACCTACATTACAGCCCAAAGGATTCTCCCAGTAACTCTTAAGAGTCCTTTGGGGTCTCTTCTTTGGTACTTTTCATTTAAAAAATGTAGAAGCCTAGTCTTTTTCCCTTCCCTGAAAGCCTTTCATGAAATACAAGTCTGCAGCATGTAACTGCATCCTTCTCTGAGATGGTGACTCCATCCTGTACACCTGAAGATCCTGTTCCATTAGTGGGTCTCAGTTCTCAGGTAAGAGTGCTCCTCATTAACTTGCATGCATTCCCATTACAATTGTCATTATTATGTATGGCCACCAAAAAAAATTCTGCTTTACTTAAACAAGTGACCATTTTTTAGGGTTCTGCATGTTGCTTAAGAGGAAGATATTGTAAACATGGCTTCTCTGACATCCAAGAATTATGTTGGTTTATCCTCAGCTGGAATGTCTCTTCAGTAGCTTTTGTCTCTTCAGTAGCTTTTGTCTTTTAAGAAATTAGTAGATAAAATGTAGTTAAAATAAGAGACAAAGGAGAAAATTTAGCAGGAAATATATCCCTGCTTCTGTTGAAGAAAGGCTTAGAACAGAATATAGGATATAGAATGTAGGATATAGAATGTAGTATATTGAAGGTAGAATATGAAATAGAATAGTTCATGTGGATGGGACCTAAAATGATCACCACTTCAGGGCTGATCAAGTTAAAGCATGGCTTTGTCCAAATAAATGCCTCTTGAACACTGACAACTGTGGTGCATCAACCATCTCTCTAGAAAGCCTATTGCAATGTTTAACCACCCTCTTGGAAAAGAAATGCTTCCCAAGGTCCAGTCTAAACCTTCCCTGGTGCAGCTTTGAACCATTCCCATGTATCCTATCACTGGATCCGAGGGAGAAGAGATCAGCAACTCAAAGGATATGCCTTCCTGCCCTTTCACCATCTTTGGCATCCTCTGGGCACATCCAAGGATCTTCACATCCTTTTTAAGTTTTAGGGCCCAGAACTACACAAAATGCTCAAAATTAGATTGCACCAGCTCAATACAGTGGGATAATTATCCTTCATGGCTGCTCTGTGCTGTGTTCGATGCACCCCAGGATGAGGTTTGCCCTCTAGGCTGCCAGGGCACATATTGCTGACTCCTTTTGAGCCTCCTGTTAATTGGCATCCCCAGGCCCCTTTCCATGAGGCTGCTGTCCAGCCACTCCTGTCCTAGTTTATACTTGTACCCAGCAGTACTCTGTCCTAGGTGCAGAATCTGGCATTTCAGGTGGTTAAATTTCATCCCATTAATCATAACCCAATGTTCCAGTCCATCCACATCTCTCTTCAAGGCTTCTTGTCCTTCAAAATAGTCAACAACGCTTCCTAGTTCACTAAATTTGCTAATGGTGCATTCAACTTCTGTATCCAGATCATTGATAAATGTATTGAACAGAACTGTCCCCAGGATTGAGCCCTGAGGAACACTGCTGGTGACTGATCTCCATCCAGACATAGCCTCATTCCCTGCAATACTTTCAATTCTGCCCTCCAGTCAGCTAAAGCTTCAGTAAACAATATGCACCTTGCAATCATTAAAAAAAAAGCAAGCAATGATCTTCTGGGTTTTTTTTTTCTTTGCCAGATGAATTTCTGCAGCAAATGGGTGTTCTTCACACTCTGTCTCCTCAACTGAACTGAATTTCATTTCAGTCATGACAATTACATCATACCCTTTGAACCAAGTGTCTTTGGAGTAGTAAGGAGGGAAATACAGTCATTAATGGGGTTAAACCCTATTCTGCAGAAAGACAAAAAGAGAAAGATTGTTGTTCTGGTTTAAAGCAGTTACTAAATACAGAATAACTAAGCTGCAGGGAAACATGTTCTGAGATGTACCCATTTGCCCTTGCAGCTCAAGAGATGCATAGCTGTACAGCGGACTGGTTAATGCTTCTGAACTGCTTTCTGGACAGTTTAAAAAATAGAACATTCCCATCTTCCATTTTAGAAATAGACAGGGCGACGAATGCCCCAGCCCCAAGAAGCCGTTTGGATTAAGACAGAAGGTGTGTAAGATGGCTTCATGCATGTTCAAACACTTACCAGAATTTAGTATTACCTGGCTGCTGATATTCTTGATACTCTCTTATATATAATCTCTCCTTAGCAACTGATGGAAGAAGGGGAAAGTCGTGATTTCCTTGAAATGCTGTACCATCTGTCAGCTCTACTCATCTTTTCTTCAAACTTAATTTTGAGTTAGCTTCTTTTCTCCTTCTGGCATTCTCTATTCCCAGGCTTGGCTATAGTTGGATGATTGTTATGTTCAGTTACAGATTATGAGACACATACAACTGTTCACATTAGAAATCTGAGGTATCTCATCAAGTGACATCCCATTGATGCAAATGTTGACAACTAGTTTTCCACAAGGGGACGTGAAGAAAGGAAGATAGCAAATATGATTGTCTCAGATATTTCTGCAGGAAGTGCAGATAGTTTTCATCTTTAGCATGACCCCATTGATCCCAGATAGCTTCTGTAGAAAAGCTGCTGAATCTGAAGTTCATTTGTGTTGAGAGCTGATGATAAACCATGCAGACTTTTCCCAGAGATAAGAAGATCACATTGCACAGTGGCCATAAACCACGCTGAGAAAGATTTTTATTCCAGTGAAAGCTGTGAATTACTGAACCTGGCTTTTTCACATTTTTCTTAAACTTAAAAAATACAGTGATTATACAATGTATTAAATATTATTATATTTAAATGTGATTCTTTTATTGAGTAACGTCTGGATTATGTATGTGGGGAGAAATTATGCAGCTTTTAAAATCCTGTGTCTGTTCCATTAATTTTAACTTTGTGAAGACTGTTTTTTGGCTTTTAAATTCTCTTCTTGCTGTTAGGAGGACTTTATTTTAGGTTTTTAATTATTTTTACTTCCCCACTGCACTCTCTCCAACAGAGCACTATGGCTGAAGAGGTTAAAATGGCAAAAAAGGCACATCCTCATACAATCAGGATGCTAAACCCAGCTGAGCAAAGCAAGCAGAGTGCAGATGCAAGACAGAAATAATATAGGCAGCAAACTCACAAGTGAAAGAATAAAGAAGTCAGTATGGCAGACAGTGAGAAACTAAATAAACACACTGAAAATACAGCCCACGAGAGAAGCAAACACGTACCAAGTATAATGAGGAAGGAAAAGTCAGACTCAGGCCATCCCCACTCATTGGTAACACATGAAGAGAGTCAGCAAATGCAAGCTGTATGGGTTTCACTGAAAACAAAGGCTTGATTTTCAGCAATGGAATTTTCTTCTTCCCATGAAGCAGTAGATCGCTTTGTAAAAGTCAATCTCTCCAAAAAGTCAAGATGAATACCAGAATGTGGTTTAGTGTTTTGTCTTCTAGGGAAATGTTTATCCACACTAAATGGGGGTAATTGGAGAGGAATCATTATAAATTATCTGTGGAACTTTGAAATTTATCTTTTGCATTGTGTCGTGTTCTGGCAGTAAAGCAAAAGTAAGTTACTGCTGGTGGTTCAGGGGGAAAGCTGAAACAGGAAACATGAGGAAAAGCTAATGCAGTGAGTAGCTACACACAGCATAATTTACAATATCTGGATGTTACACACACACCTGGAGCAAGATGTGCACATGTACTCATGTGTGTACACACACACACACACACACACACACCCCTCCACCATGCAGACACTGAGGCAAGAGGCAGAATGACTGAAGCAGCAAACAGCTTAAGTGCTCTGAGCCCATGTTCACACATGTTAGACCTCGGTCCTGAGCCCACCCACACCGAGCCCTTTTTGTTCACTTTGCTAGTCTTGAAAAATGTGACAAAGAGCCCTGGCATGTGGGCAAAAGCTAGTGGTTTGCTAAAGCTCTTAGGGGTTGGTCTGCTTTTTTAATCCTTTGTTAATTGTGATCACAGCTCGGAATTCATCCTTTTTTATGTTTTGCAAATGGAATTAAAAATGAATAAATAGCTAAAAGGAGCTTGCTGGCAAATTTATTGCATCTATGTGTTATTACAATTCAGCGGGCAAACACCAAGTTTTTCAGAGGAGAACAGCCAGGGCTCATGGCTTAAAAGATCAAAAAGCAGAAATAAGGGAGCAAGGAGCTACATCTTTTGCCACCAGCCCAGCATCAATTACTAAGATTTTTATTACTAAGTCATACAAAGGCAGCAGTGACAAATTATGAGCTCAGGAAGATCTCATATATCACATAGACGGAACTTACAAAATTTTTAAATATATGTCATTTTAAAGGGTAATGAATAAAGATAAATGTGTCTTGCTCCCTATTCCAGAAATAAGCAGATATTGAGAATGGAGAACTGAATAAGCCTATCATTTGACATCACTTTCAATTCTTCTACCATAATTTTCACAGCCAGAATAACCTAATGGGAAAGTGGCACAGGTCACAGATGTGAAAAGCTGAATGTCAGATGGTGAGAAAAAATCCTTAGTGGTTTTAACACTATCAAGAGTATCAGCGGCTTGGCTTTCCTGAAGCCAGTGCTATCTACACCCAGCTCTCACGTCATTTGCACTGGGGGAACTGCTGGTGCAAACGAGGCAGAGCAAAATGAAGTTCAAGTAAAGATCTGTTTCCAAAGGTGGAAAGGTCTAAGCACAACAGACACCTCAGCTTGACAACGTAGATTCTGTAAGGACTCAAACAGAAAGGGGCAATTACTGCCTTATGCTCCAGCTCTAATCTTAAATTATAGGATTGTTTCCTAATGAGGGGGAACATTGCTGGAGACAGCTGTGGTGGATAGAAGGGAATACTGCTGTAATTACAGATTCTTACACACCAGTGACAGAAGTTCCCAATCTCCAAGGGAAACACCTTCATAATGTTTGTTTTTGCAGAATCAAATGTCATTCTCAATTTACAGTGGAATGGAAACATTCAAGTATGTGAGCCTTTAAACTGGATTTCAGCCCTATGGGATGCACGTTAGGAGTTGGACTGTGTTGGCAGAGGTGAGTTAGTGTGCAGGGATCTTAACTCAGGCTGGGGTAGGATAACAATAGTCAGCTAGAGAAATGCAGGATCTCTCAGTGGCACTGGAGAGAGAGAAAACAAAGAAAACCAGCGGACAGGTCTTAGACAGAACATCTGATATGGCAAAACCAGAACAAACTCCTTCCCTTCTTTCAAGATGACTGCTAGCACAAGGGCATTGAATGTTTCATACACTTTCTTATTACACAGAGCATGTTACTGGGAAGACTTAAAAAATTATTCTTGGTTTAACACATTTTTTTTGCCTTTGTGAGCTATACAGTCATAGACAGCAGTTTACAACATGTGGTCTGCAGACTCCCAGGGTTCCACAGATGACTTCCAAGGGCTGCAGCAGAAAGAGCTAAAGAACAAGCTGTTGTCTAGTCACTATTCAAGGATCTGCATCTCTCCAGTAAAGTTTACAGGGATCTACTGGTGAAGAAAGCTCAAAATTATTGCATTTAGACTGTGACAATTACATGAGAAGAAATGGATGGTATTTTTCCAATTAGTACTGCCATGGATGACTCAGCTCCTACTAGCATGATACAGAACTATATTTTCAGAGTATCTTTGCTTCAGCCAGTACACATAACAAGACCCGGTTATGTAATTAGCAACTGTTCAATGATTTGCGTTCTACTGGTTGTTTAATGGGGCTTCAGACTTTACTGTGCTGTATTCTTCTGTAATGAAGAAAGAATTTTTTGTTCACCAAGATGCTTGTTTATTGGCATTTAACAGTATAAAATCTGAGTATTTCACAAATATTTCTTTTAGGAAAACCTGTGAGGTGAGTGGATAAAAAATGGGGGGAAAAATAAAATAATCTTGGCAACCAGTGTGAGATATTAAAACCTGATCCTTTTAAGCACTTGATGTTTGGGTTGGTTGTGGTTTTGTTTTTTTTTTTTTGCATATACGAGAAACATAGCTGCCATTGACTTTAGTTACAGCTTTGAACACAGCACTTTCTCACATGAGGAGTTGCATTGATCACCAGGGAAATTAGGAGCTTCCGGGTAAACTTATACAAAGTTTGCCTGGTATGCAAGGAGTTCTGGAGCAGTGGGACAGAGTCCAAGGCAGTATTTAAACCTGAGGGGCCATTTATACATGCCACATCTTCTCCTTGCCCTCAGCTTTAAGTCATGTAGTTGTGATTGATCCAGTCCTTACCTCCACTCTGTAAACTTCCCACCAAGTCCTAATCTTCTTGCACAGCAAATCCTAGGCCCTAGTAAATCCAAGATAAATGGACTGCAGAGATCAGCCCCATGTACAGCTTGTTTCTTGGACCAGCACTGTTACCCTCTCCCTGTCTCAGCATTTGTTTTCCCACTGCCTTTCTCCCTTTCTCCTGTGTCATCTCAGCCAGGTTCAATCCCAAATTCTCCTCGTGAGTACTGCCCAGGTCCCCCAGCTCTGATCGTCCCTTCCAGCTTCTGCCTTGCAATTTACACCAGTGTTCTCCCCCCATCTCTGATTCTGGTTTAAAACTTTTATCCTTACTCCTGCCACCTCCAGGAACAGTTTCCATTACTCTGAGGCCTCTGTTGTGCAGCAGCTTCCCTTTTCCTCCACAGACCCAGCCAGGGGAAGCTGGCTGGAAACCAGGCTGTGCCCCTCTCTGTTCAGATCTCAACATTAGGTGTGACCTGCCACAGAGCCAGCCTTGTAACAACCGTAGGGGGGAAAAGTTACCTTAAGTTTGGACTGGAGTGTGCTCAGGGAAGAGAAATCATCAAGGAGGTTAGCTGGTAAAATTGTGAAGGTTTCTGCTGAGCATTTGTGAGTGACAAACCTTTGAGGGCCTCTCTCTGCCTCTGAGCGAACTATGACTGCATGTGCTGAAGGAGTGTAAAAGAGAGAGCTCTTTAGGCAAGACCACTTTTCCCTCCTCCCCCCAGCCCTCCTGACTGCAAATATCAAATCTCTACTCCAAATGACTTTGACCTGAACAAGACTTTTAGGCTGAATCTGAAAAGTGCAGCCATGCGTACATAGGTGTATCTAGTAGAGCCAGACAGCCCTGAACAGCTCAATTCTAGGAGCTGAATGCAGAAGAAATTATGACTGGTTGTAAACAGGGCTTTGTGAGGTGTGCAGACAACTTTAGTAACACCTGGAGCCACCAGCCCCACCTGCAATAACTGATTTCATTTGGAGAAATCTATACAAAAACTGTTTTGGTACAGCCTCCAGTAAACAAGCTTTTGTTTTATCCTCCTCCTCCCCATGTTAATTGTGACAGATACAGCCTGACATCATTGTAATCTGTGAAACAGATAGTTAGGAAAGGAATTGCAGCCACACCAGCACCTAGCTTTCATCTGACTTCTTTTTGCTCTTTGATGTCTTAGCTGGTTAATTAAGAAGCTTGAATCAGCACCATGCCAAAATAGGTTGTGCCCTTTTTTCCCTACCTGTGACCCTCGGAAAGAACAACCAGTGTACTCACATTCAGTGAAAGAGGCATTCCTTATGAGTCTTTCAGCTCTGTTCATTTAGGTAACCATATAAATGTGTGCTGTGTTCTACTATGGACCCTCCTCTTTCTGCGTTTCCTATTTTAAGATGAATTGAAGGGGGGGAAAATGTAAGCCTTGACATCACATTTTGCAAAGGAAGCAAATGTACTCCTCCCTAAATCTAAATGAATGGCCTTTTAAGGTGACTGCTGAATTAAATTCCTGTATGATGAAATCAACAAGCATGAGAAAGTTCTTATTTCCGAAAAAGAAAAAAGCTGCAGGAAAAAAACCAACAAAAAATCAGCCAGTATGTGATTGCAGGGCTGAGAGCTGAATAGGAGCTGTTTACACTGACTCAATAAAGACACTTTACTCAGCTTTGGTAGTATGGCAGCTTCACAGGCTGAAGGGAAAGAGGGATATACATATTCTGAGCCTGCTAAGCTTCTCTAATGTGCATTTTGTTGAAGTCCTGAAATACCTCACTTAGAAGAAAGATGACTGAAACCCCAAGCACATCTTTCTGTTTATTATACATTACATATTTCTGACATACTTTGAGCAGTACTGTATGCAGCCACCATCAGTCTTTATATGTATATATGCCTGTAAGGTATTCAGCCAAAAGCTAGTTTCTGTGAAGACCTAAAGTACCCTTAAGACAGAGTAAAAATAATCTCATTAGGGGAATGGGGCGCGTCTGGACATTCTCAGGACAGAAGCTCTACCCAAGCACAGCCTGTTGCTTTGCCCTTGCAGGAGGAATTCACAGGGAACCAAACCACCATGAAATGCAAAACTTAAACAATCTTGGAAAAAAGAGCCAGAGACCTCCATGAAAGCCATAAATTCTTTAGAGCTCAGGAGGTCACTAATGATTGATTAACACTACTAAAGCATTTTTCTCTCATTTTTCACAGTGATATTGCAGAAACATGAGAACACAATAGACATGTTTTTTTACCTCTCTTTACACCTGCTGCCCCTGTGTAATCCTAAAACCTAGGTCCTTCCTCCACATCTTCCATTGTTGGGACTTCTCTCGTGGCTGGATTTTTGATAGAAATAATAGTTCTAGGGCAGAAGAGGTCCTTTAAGGTGTTGGTATTTTTATTATTATTCCATCATCCAGACTTGCTTTAAGTAAAGTTAGACCAAACAGTGATAAAACACTGATGTCTTATCTTAACTGTTCTCAGTGTTGCCACAGGCAATGGTGCTACACCAGAGATAACTGCATGTTAGGGGAGGATAGCTATTTTAGACAAGCCTACATCTGCAGGAAGGAAGGGAATGTGACACCTCGTTATGGATTTAGTTTTAAGATAAATGAAGCAGAAAGCAATGATTTTCCTTTTTCGAATGTATTTCCTCCTCCTATCACAGATTCTCAGGCAGTTAATTAATTACTTGGATGGTACAAATAAGGAATGGAGGAGGAGCTGAACGATGGCTTGAAGACCTTTCAGAGTCACTTCTATCACAACAGGCAGGGGAACACTGCAGTCAAAACTACTGTCTGTGTCATAATCTGGAGCTAACCCTGAACTGGATGTCTCAGCAGGGGACGTGACAGCACTACAACCTTTTAATTTCTCCTGTCTTCTTTGCTGTCTGTCTACTAAAAGAATGAATTCTGAGTTTTGGACCCTACATATATCTTATCCATAGCAACCACAACACTTCCCTCAGATTTGCTAAAATGCAAATCTTGAATCTAGATGAAAGAAATGGATCTTCCCCTGATACTATAATTCTGAGCATGACTGAAATTTAGAAGTAAGCATCTTTGCCAGCATCAGGGCTTCCTGATGGCCCTTCCCATCTTAGAGCCTCCAGAGTCTGGCTTAGCAACACATGACCTTTGCTAGCAATCAGTGGGAAAGTGCTGAAGAAAAATTGCTGACTGATGACTCACTCTACCAGAGTTTGGTTGCTCTGTCATTTTCTAATGCTGCTGATGGGAAGATATTTTCTATTGTGAGAGGCTTGTTTTCCGGCTCCATAGGAACAATGATCCATAAGGATTTCCTGAGGAGTGACTTCTCCTTAGAGCAAGATTTCTTGTCTCTTAGCCTCTGGAAGACTAACTGAATTACCCATTACCCACTTACTTATTACCTTCCTGTTCCCTCTTGCATTTTCAACACCTACTGTAATGCAGAGGACTCCTCTGCACACAGGCATGAGGGAACAGGGAGCTAATAAAAGACTTTCATAAATCTGCAGAGGAGGTGGAAACATAGGACCCACTAGAGGAACCAGGGGACCCATGTGGAATACAGCATGGGGTATTGCACTTGGAGTTGAGCAACACAGTCCTGACTCTGCTGGAGTGTAAACTCCAGCTTGAAACAGCTGACCCTGATGAGGGTCATGGCAGAGGACTTCTTTCTTCTCTGATCAGAAACAGCACTTGGGGCTTCTTAAAAAAGCAAAGGCACAACAGCAGTCAAGGTTTATCTGTTTGGGCAGAAGTCCCAAAGCCACTACATTCTTCTCCTTTTATTTATAGCCTTCAGTGGGGACTCCTCTCCTCTGATGGTTGCAGACTGTAATGTCACACTGCGAGCACAGCTGGCTGTTTGGGGTAGCTGACATGCAGAGCTGCACCTGCTAGAATAGAAATGCTAAGAAAGGAGATGTGTTCTGAGAGATACAAAGGCATTGTCTGATCCGTGATGGATTGCATGGGCAAGAGTTTGTTAAGACCATCCTGTGTGACCTCCTGCACTGATCATCCACTGGCTCATGGCTGGGTGACAGAAAGCCTTTCAAGATGCTATCAAACTTACAGAAATTACTCTGATTCGATGGTGAGTATTGGTAAATATGTGTGTGTGCCTTTAGATTGGTAGTGTGGGAGAGATGTCAGTCACACTGCATAGCTCACTATTGTCCCTTTTTCTACTCCCAGGAGGCTGGGAGAAGCAGCTGTACTGCAGAGATGCCAACCATCAGCAAAATACAGCAATTGTTTTATGAGTTTAATGCTATTTATCTTCTAATTTATTTACCAGAAATACATGTAGTGCTCAATGAAAGCCAGTTTGCGGAGGAGAAGAGTCTTAAAAACACCCTTCCATTTGCTAATGTGTTTTTCTTATTATACAGAATTTTCTTGTTTTAGATAATTTAAGCTTCATTTAAAAAAAAAAAAAAACCAAAAAACCAACCAAACAAGTGAGGGCAGAAAGCTTTAGCTGAGAGAAGATAGTACCAGGTAATGGAAAGCAGGTCAGGCAGGTCTCATCTTCTTTTTCCTAATTATTTGCCCCAGCAAGGACAGGGTCCCCATTGCCCTGGGAGCATATGGTCTCTGCTCCAAAGGCTCACATGCTGAAGGGTGAATGGTCACTTGGTGTAACTGTGTCTGAAGGAGTTCAATCTGATCCCGAGACAAATGTGAGAAAGCTGTTGGCTTGGTATTTGCCAGCACAGGTACTGCAATCTCCTCTGTGTTTACTACAGATACCTGTAATGGCTGGGACTCCACGGCAAGCGCTGCCAACCTCTGTACCAAGTGGAATTAATTGCAGGATAGAGGCCCTCTGTGGAGCAGATAAGAGTGATCCAGAAAAATGACGGAGGCCAGACAGCATTAGATAAATGGTGGTGAGAAAGCCTGCATTAATAGCAGTAATGTAGCTGTGTTTCCTGAAAAGAGAGCAAGAAATTCCCTAGTGTGGACATACTTCTTGTTGGCCAAAACACATCCTGAATTCCTCAATAATCAGGCAGGAAGTGGTAAAATGCATCATACAAAATGAAAAATATGTTATTTTTTCCAATATCAGAAATATATTTTAGGTCATAACTATTACAGAAAAAGCATTTTATGACCAATCAGATTTCTTTTTCTGCAATTCTAAATTTTTCAGTGATGTACAGAAAATGGAATTTCTGTACACAATGATGTGTTTTAGGAGCTTTGTTTCAGTCCAGATCACTACTTTACCTAATAGGTGCATTATTCAAAAGTAGTCATCATTCTTTCAAAAATTTGGACAAATAGGAATTATGTTTTAGTAGCTTCCCAGTCAAGTAACCAGAGAGAAAAGCAGATTTATAATAGCCATGAACTGTGTGCTGCATGTAAATAGCTGGAGTTAGGTAATTTCTGATTTATTTTTGCCACCTTGTGTGATTTTGTTTAGTTTACTCCATGACTGAAGTCAGTGTTGACTCTGTACAACAGCACGTCTACAGCCTTGTACCTATCTTGCCTTGGTTGGCTGTTCCGAGAGCCTCCTACCAAGATTTCCTGTTGCCTCCATTTTAGAGGAGCTCTGTCATTTCTCCAATGAGTGGAAGTTATTTAGAACCAGTAGATGCTGCTGCCTGAATTCAATCAGCAGAGTAACACTGTGATTCCTTCCAGCTTCTTTGTTTGTACATCGAGAGGAAAGAGGATGCTAACTTTATAACTTCTCCCCATTGTGCCCCAGAGGTTAGGCACCTTGCCATATACAGATGCTATCAAAAATGGAATCATTTTATAAATAAACTGTGAATTAACAAGGTTCTACATAAATGTATGCTTTGGTTCAAGACAGATGTATTCCATTCTTTGAAAACATTCTCTAAATAAACTGAATGTTTTCATTTTATACTTTGTTCTGATTTATCACATTGTGGTTTATTTAAGGCTTTCAATGCTCTCTCTTCCATTTGCTGAACTTTAGATACGGAATTAAAATACGCTTGACTGCACAGTCTTCCTTTATATTCAAAGAAGAAGCCATGTAGCTATCACAATGGATTAAGACATCTTACATTAAAACCCTGTCACTTTTGCAACTGCATTTATGCAAGAAGACAACAGTAGCTAATGGGTCCATCTAAGACATTGAGTTGAATGGACAATTTTTTCATAGCTGTGGTAATTATGAATACTCTGAAAAAGGCTGCTTTGCCAGTTGTAGCCCAAGAAAACAGAATACTGTTCTCTTGCAAAAATGCTCTGCAAGTATTCAGCCATCTTATTCCATTCCATGCCATTACAAAAAACAGTGACTGGTTTATTCATTGGAAGCTCATGCATATATACCACATCTTTTGACAGTCCATAAATACTCCTTTAGTCTGCTTTCAGTCGAAGGCACAGGCTCAAACTAAGAACTTTTCTAAAGGATTACTTCTCCACTTAATATACGCATCATCCCAAAAATTTAGTGATCCTCAATTCCTTCATACAGGTTCCAACAGCCACCTTTGCTCTCTGGACTCAGGCACAACAGAGTTATGGGGACAGGGAAAGGGTTTCTTTTGGCGGACATTCCCCAAAACATCAGGACCAAAGTCTCAAGTCTGTCGAAACCAATTTTTTCAAGAAGCAGGGGTTTCCAAGAAAAATATTAATGGTGTTGAGGTATCTTCACAATAAACTCCTTCTTCTGTTACCAAAGCCATCAACTTCCATTTGGTATTTAGTTATGCCTTAAACCATTTATTTACTGTCTAGTAATGATTCATATAACTATATATTGCTGCCAAGTGAATTCCATTACCATGGGGACATTTGTAGACGTATTATATAGTTGAGATAAATACAATAAACTAGAAAAACCACCAAGAAATAAATTTATATAAAATAGGATATCACTGGCTCACAAACTGGAATGAAATACACTGAATTTTTGAACCAGCTAGCCAACACAACAGTAACTGCATGAGCTGCTTGGTAATACAGTACAGGTAGAGCAATACTACATTCTTTTTGCAATAAAGAAGTCAAAACACTTTTAAAAGAAAGGTAATGTAAACAAGTATTTGCTTCCTACACAACTGAACCCTCTTTCAATAACATTCCATTTTCCAGCTGTGTATATCAAGGAAATAAAGAACACACAGCAACTAGCATGTAACTGCCATGCCCAATAGACTATTTCTATCACAGTATCTTTGGTGAAGATGAGTAGTGTCTGAAGACAGGCATGTGTGTTACAAATACTAGTTCATTCATAAAACACAAAGTCATGCATCTAAGCATTTCAGGTCTATCTATGTATCAATCTATCTAGGCGTGTCCATATATTCTTATATATATTTTATATATATACATATATATATGTATAGCATTTAGTATATTATATAACATAGGTGTTCCTATGCACTCCATAGAGCACAAGATTAACTATCAAAAAGTGCTATCAATGTATAACCAAACAGTACAGGCTTCCTATTTTTTGACCACAGTCATTAACCATGGTTTTCACAGGGCTTTGTGCATTACGTTGGACTTCTAGGGAAAAAAGGAAAAAGTGTTAGCAAGGAGTTTAGAAACATCCTGTGTAGGAAGAGTCCATACTGCCAGTTTATCCAAGAAGAACAATTAATGATCTCATGACCCAGAAGTTGTTTCAAAAAATGTATCAGTGATATTATGCAAATAACTCTAACCCTTATTTTTCCACACTTCCATGCAGATTATGTATTTTGCATTAAAATTTACACACTGTAAAGAGTGTGTCTGAAGTTTGGCTCTGTAACAAGCACAGAATTTCTTCAAAAACTCTCTAATGCTCTAACTTTCTGTTATTAAAACAACACAAGAACTTTCCTTATCTGCAACACCAAGGATAAGTCTTGGGTTATGCTAATGGATCTACTTTGAAACAAGCTCTTCAAATATTTTTGGCTTATATAGTGGATTCATCATCAAAAAGACCATTATCTCCCATTATGAATCCCAACTGTCTATATAACTGATTCTTTCAGAACTGTGCTCTATTTCTAGTATTGCTCAGTCATCATAGCAAAATCACTAAGTACTTTTCTCCTTATGTAAAATAGATGTTCAGACCGATGCAATTCAGAATACAAATACAAAGAAGTAATCTGAATTAAGTTTCAGCATTTTCCTTGTTCTATGTTTCCAGTTTTAGTTTTTTTCCACATTATGCACCAATAATTTACCTAACTGGATTGAACTAGAATATATTTTGAGTCTTTCTATATTGTTATATTCATATTTTAGTGGTTTGTAATTTTCTTACAAAACACAGTTTTGAGATTTTTTTCTGTTAATAGAGAGATTTCACTGTTTGAGATTGTATAACCCTTAAACTGCAAAATTCCCACTGTCACCAATGGCAGTAGCATTCAGTCAGTCCTACGTGTAATCAGATGCTAACCCTCACTCGTGGCTTTAAGTAAAAAAGAAAAAAGAGTTTGCTTTTTACTTATGGATAAGTATTTCATATCACCTTTTGTTGCAAAAGACAAGTGAGTAGCTTTACTGGATTAACTGGAGCTTTATGTGTAGGTGTGTTCAGTTTAATGACTGCCACCAGATAAACTACCAGCAAAGCCCATAAGACAAGGACAAATAACTCATCCTCTGACAAAAGCAGGAGACAAAACCAAGCAGTGAACTATAAAAGATTGTATTCATTGATTCTGTCCGAGGGATTCAATGACTGGGTTTAGGCTGGAACCTAAATATCAAATGCACAAGGAGTACCTGAAATTGAAAAGTGCAACTAAGTATCTGAAAAGGGACATTCAGGAAGTTTAGGGTTGATGCTCTGGCGCCAAGTCACCAATAATTTTGTGAGAAGCTGTTCATACAGAGCAGCTTCTCAGAAAAAACAGGAAGGATGGTCTGGCTACCTTGGACAAGTTACACGTGTTTGTGTGGTAGATTAGACAGGAGTGGTGGTACAAGTCCCTCTCTGTGTGAAATCCTTTGCACCTAAAGGTCATGACAAGCAATTAATTTTGCTTAATCAATTCATTTAAGTGCCAGGTGCAGCCTCCAAGGGCAGATCTGGGAGCCAAGTCACGTGCTGAGTTAGTGCAGTGGCAGAAGGGTAACTGCAGTGGCAGACTCAGGACCTGCCTGCCCAGAGGGAGCAGAGTCCAAGCTGGTCCAAATTGAGCCACAAAGGCTCATCAGTTCATCATTTTGGAATGAATTTCGAGAAGATTCCAGATTGTAGGTATCCCAGTAACTCTAACAGAAGCTAGAGTCACATTTTTACAGGTAAAGGAAACAGAACAAAGTGACAAAGTGATTAAAATGCCACTAAATGGCACATCTTCAACACCTGGCTTCAGTTGTTCAGCATTTGTACCCAAGGCCTTGCTGTGCACACTGCTACCTCACATCTGATGTCAAGTACTAGATGTACTGTCTTTGCTCTAGTATGTGCAAAGACACAGTCTGATTCAATGCTCCTAGGCTGATGTAGATGTCCTTTAATCAAAAGGGAACAACTGGAAAATACTAAGCCAGACTAACGGAGTCACAGTAGCACAGGGTACACAGTACTTGTTTCCCACCAGAACCTGTCATTTACTTTACTTTTTATAGAAACAATGTCCTGATATGGGTAAAGAGAATAAAGAGGCGACTGCTGTATATACAAAAATGATGATTTACTTCATTCTCTAATATTTGATTTATTCTCTAATATTTTCCTGCTGGAATTAAAAAACACCCACTGTCTAGTGTTTATGCAGGAAATTATTTTAAGCTCATTAATTCATTTTAAGAAAAAGCATTTTTCTTTGGGAAAGCATAACACCTTTCCTGAAATAAAAAACAACCCAAAACCCAACTGCAATAAAATGTCACATTGCATTACATGTCTAAGTATTTTTTCCCCCCTAATCTAATATGCAAAGTATGACAGCAGTACCTTATTCTAGGCTAGGAAGCACTTGCTAATGTAAATAGGCAGCAAGCTGAGCTCCCCAAAGGCCTTGCTCTCGCAGCAGTGGCAGCCTGAGCAGCCCCTTCATGCCCACCTCAGACACAACGGCCCATCAGTGTGCATCCTGCTGCAGCACTGCTTATTAACGATTACACATCTGGGTATAGGGAAAGCCTCACAACGATTTACTAAGACCTGCCCAACCCCAGTGGAGTTTACTTATTAACAAATAATCAAACGGAGAACTGGAATTACAGGACGTGAGGCACACACCATCACCTTGCTCCTGGTCATGCTGGCAGTCATGGTGGAAGGGTGAGAGGGGCCTTTCCTTAAGGCTCTGATCCCCTGGCATAGGAAATGTATTTTTCAATCTGTCAGGTCATCAGCTTGCATCTGTGACTCTTGTACAAACAATACATTAGACGGTGCATTTTTCAAATAGATTAACACTACTGGAAAACTGTGTCTCTCAAGACACGAGTCTTTCACATGGATGCAGGAAACTGCCATGAAGGGTGTATCCCACCTCACTTGAGGAAGTAATCGTTGTTGGTGTGAGTGTGTGGCTAAGGGTTAGGCTGCCTTCCTGCTTCTACTGATCTATATTCCCTGCTACACGACTATAACTGCACAAAGCAACCATTTTCTACCTTAAACAATAAGTGCATGTGTGTGCCTCTCACAAGGATCACATCATTGGGTCGTAATCTATCAAAGCCTCTTTCTTTAGATAATTGAAGTAATGCATGTATACCAGGACGATACAGTAAACACACTACAAAACAAGAGATGCTGTATTTTTCCCGTAGCAATTGTTCAATAGAAGCCTGTGTTCATAACTTCTGTAGCATTTTATAAGCATTTGCTGGTGAATGTGGCTCTTTCTTATTGCTGCCGAGCACTTTTTAGGAAAAGCAAATGGCAAAACTTAAAAGGGGGCCAAGAGGTGGACGTTTTACCTTGCTTCATTTGCGTATCTGTAGAATAATCTTGTAGGTGGCAGCCAAAGATAACAGTCATGATGCAGCAACAATGACAGTTAGGATAGAACAATAGAATGGCCTGGGTTAGAAGACACTTTTAAAGATCATTTCATTCTAAACTCCCTGCCATAAGCAAGGATGCTTTCAACTACACTGGGTTGCTCAGAACCCCGTCCAATCTGGCTCTGAACACTTCCAGGGATGAGGCATCCACAACTTCCCTGGGCAGCCTGTTTCAATGCCTCACCACCCTCACAGTAAAGAATTTTTTCCTTATATCTAATCTAAGCCTACTCTCTTTTACTTTGAAGTCATTGCCCCTTGTCCTGTCACTACATGCTCCAGTGAGAAGTCCATCTTCCTTGTAGGTTCCTTTCAGCTACTGGAAGGCTGCAATTAGGTCACACTGAAGCCTTCTCTTCTCCAGGCTGAACAAACCCAATCCTCTCAGCCTTTCCTCACAGGAGAGGTGCTCCATCCCTCTAGCTGGTTACTGTGCTGCTTGTAAGGTTGCAAGGGTTGTTTCATGACAGCCCTCCTCTGAATACAGAAAAGCACCACAAAGATAGGTCTGACTTGAAACCTTTATTCAGATGAGTGACCGTACTGACTTGGCGTGTCCCCAAAGGACAGGGTTGATGGACAAGACAGATGTGACAATGCCTCATATTACTGTTAGCATTTGTATTACTGCTGTTTCTTGTGCTAGAGAACAAAGCAAAATGGCAACATTTGGCAGCACGAAAAGATCATCCAATGTAAGGGGCAACATGTCCAAGAGGCAACACAGTACAAGGACAAGAGACATTTCTGGTCAACATGACAAGCAGGGGTCAAGAAGTGGTCAAGATGCGGGTAGGCATTAATATAAATCTGAAATTTAAGGATGGGTTTGAAGGAGGATGCTGTGCTCATTATTCACTGTTGAGCACCCTCAGCCTCCTATCTTGCAAGATTTCGACTGTTGACAGGAGTGGGAATTTAGGACTTCACCCAGTTGGTGTAACAAAACTGGTTGTTTCATCAAGACATTGCTTGGTACACAGAGATGTGTTACACTTGCACAGCAGCTCCAAAGGATGCTGCACACTTTGGACAGACTGAGCAAGCATGATTCAGTCTGGAGATGCACCACGTGCCCTACAAACCAAGGAGGGATTGGAGTTGCCATGCAGGAGCAACTCAGCAGGCTACAAGTACAGTAATTCCACCACATCCCATGCTGGAGCTAATGCTGTGTGCAAATTCACCTTGTGAGTCACGTCTGCTTGCATTAAAAGAAATTCAAAAACAAAATAGTCTTCCTATGTCTCACTGGCAAGAAGACACTGAAACTGGCTAGGCTGGTTGGGAACCAACCTGGAGGCAAACCTAGTTAGCAGAGTTTTTTAAATACAGTGACTGGGTTTTGTTTCTGTGTATGAGGACAAGAAGGACAAGATGGGGGTTGAGTTATGGCAGGCAGCATCCTGCATTTAAATTTGCAAAGCTTTTTATTAATTTCACAAAAAGCAGCTACAAAATTGTATCTTCCATCTTTGAATCAAATAAATAGAATCTACAGAATCCTGAAATTGACTTGTTGAGTTCAGTTTTTTAACGTTCAATGACATATTTAGTGAAGCCTTTTGCTTTTGAAGGAAGAACAGCAGATCACTACAGGAATGGAAGAAGTTTGCATTTATTATACTATACACAGAACACATTATTTTTCAAACCTCAGGGACCTATTTGCATTTGCTTTATTTCTCCAAATGAACACAATTTTGCAGAATCTTCTGAAGCCTGTGAATTGCTGTACGAAAAGAGACACCCCCCACACTGCTATTCACAACCCAGAAAAATGGGACATTAACCTCACATAAAACCCACTGGCTTGCATCTTGCTTCCTCATTAAGCCTGTGCCAGTTTTGCAGTAGATTTCAAAGGTGCAAGTTCACTTTAGTTTTTCAAACAATCAATCCACAAAGTAATGTTTTACCCTAAAGGGAATTCCCCAAAATCATGATTCTCAACTTGAAGATATCCCCATCAGTTGTATACTATTTTCTCAACATTACATATCTGAAAACCAAGATAAATGTTTTTAAGCAATTTGAAGCCCCCACTACAAGAAAGAAAACAAGTATTATTCGCATTTTTTGTTTTCCCACAATGTATTTTTATGGGAGCACTGCGGGGACCATATTTTGCATTCAGTGAACAATTTTTGTGGTATAAAACATTTCTTTTTGGTATTCAAATAACCACAAAAGCAATGTAGCTATCATGGATATTACCACCTAAACCAACCAGAATGAAAAAAAAAGTTATTTCTTACCTCATCCATTGTGAAAGACACGGATTTACGAGATAACATTTGGCAGTCCTGTGACCAAGTATAATAAAAATCTCTTTCCCTTGGGCACCCAAGAACCACAGTATATTGTAACACTTCCAGCTCTTAAACAGTCCTGAACCACATTGTGCAGGGCTGCATACCTTTATGAAAAGATTATGCATTTTCCTTGTTGTCAAAAAATGTATTTGTTTACCAAATGCACCAAAAAGTAAAAAAAGTTAGACACCAGACAGGAAAAAACTGGATGGAACTCTGTGAGAAACAAAAGCAAACTCAGTGTCTTCATTGTTGTTCTGCCTGCCTGGCTATGACTCTACCTACAGCAATATTACATTATTGAAAATTTTCTTTTTCCTGCTAAAATGAAAATTGCTGTATTCGTCCTTCTAGAACCAGGGCATGCTGTTAAGATGTACTCTTAATAATAGCAGGAATAAATTATGTAATAAACAACAAATAAATGTATTTTTACCTTTTTGCCATGTATCTTTCCCTGTTAGAGAAATGCACTGTACTTCATGTGAAAGAAAAGGCCAGGAAAGGACCATACTTGAAAATTCCCAACACAAAAGAAAGTATGTTAAGTTTCAAATCTCACATCATAAATACAGGTTTCCAGTATTCCAGTTTGGGCATAAAATATCCCAGAGTTTAAAAGGCTCTTGGAGCCTTGGGACAGATACCTGTCCAAAACATAAAATGGAAATACATTGAGAGCTCTACTGGAATAGGAAAGGCAAAAGGCATTTTTCTGCCTCTCTTAGAGTCCGTATTTCCCCATGTCAGTTCTGTACTGCAGTGGAGGTTACGCCGGCTGGCAGCATCATTTCCGACGAGCCAACTCAGGCTCTCAGGGACATGCTGGACCAGCCTAGGCGGGAGGGCTCGGCACTGGGATTCTCAGGGCACACAAGCATCCCTTCGGCCCTCCAGAAGGATTTTACCTAGTGCTTGCCAACAGCTACGTTCAATTTTTTTTAATTTCTTTTTTTTTATTAAATGAGTCTTCATTCATTCCGGGGCACTCGGGCACCCACTCATGCCTTTGTCGGGGGGAGCAGAGCCGAGCGCCGCAGCCCGAGGCTCCCCGGGGGCGAGGGCGGCTGCAAGGCCTCGATCCCGCTGCCCATCTCCCGCCGGCCTCTCCCTACAGCACCGGCGTGGGCGGCAGGCGGCAGGCCGCAGGCAGCGCAGGGGCCCCG
>VZRM01001744.1:906743-978164 GCA_013397955.1 Grantiella picta | reverse complement strand
AGTCACTTCCTGCCTCGCCGAAATTGTATAATGCCTGCGCGGGGCTTGGGGAGCCGGGCGGCCAGAATGCCGGAGATATTTCTTCTCCCTCGCTTTTCTCCCCTTCCCCCTCCATCCCGGTCCCTCCTCCCCTTTTTCTCCTTTTGCGCCCAAATTTGGGAGGGAGGAATTTGCTGCTGCAGGAATTAAAGCAGCCTTTCAAATATGCGGGAGAGGAGCGGGTGGGACTGGAGCCGCGGGAGGAGGGGAAGGAAGGAAGGGGGCGCCCGTGCGCGGGTGGGAGCGTGTGTGGCAGCGGGAGCCCGCCAGCCGCTGCCCGCCGCGCTCGCTGCCTTCTCCTGCCCTTTTCTTTTTCCTCCTTTTTTTTTTTTTTGAATTTTTTTTTTCCTCCTCCCCAGGGCATTTTTGGAGGGTGCATCTTACTTGGGTTAGGCCCCTGGCAGCCCGAGGGGGCCTCGGCCGGTAGCATCTAAAAAAGAGAAAGTAGAAATTACAATTTACGAACAGCTGCTCCGCAAGTCTGTATGAAACGCCTTTTTGAGCAGTTTCTGTTTGATCCGCTCCGTTAGCGAACCAGACTCGAAGAAGAAATTGGAGGGGTGCTTAGTGTTTCAGGAGGGTAGCTGGGAAAAGGGGTGATTGTGCACGAAGATTTTTTTTTTTTTTAATGGGCGATTTAAAGAAAAGCAGCTAAACTTATTTTGGCGTGAAGTTGTTGTCTTCACGCTGAACCAGTTATGTGCAAATGTAATTCCAAGAAAGACAGCATTCAAGAATCTTCTGCGTGCAGTTTGTGTGCCGCCTCCTGCAGATGAAATATCGTTGAATAGAAGAGTGTCAGAACTAAATGCTTTTTCCTGGCCATTGGAATCTCCCTCTGACTGACAGTGGCTTCAGGTTATGTTCGTTGAAAGAAATGCTTCCATACCCATGGTCTGTATTAATATCATGACCAAAAAAATGTCAGCTTATGTAAAAATATGCAGGTTTAGCTTCCATGAAAGTTAGATGGGCCACTGCTATAAATCTGGGCTTAAAAGGTAGACTGTACCTTCTTATGGAAGTGGGTTTTTTTGTAGTAATAGCTTTTCAGTGCTAAATGATAATTTATGACTAGAACTTTCACTGAGACATCAAAATAATATTATTTCTTCTTTATAATTCTGCATATATTTTAAAGTTTTTGCCTGCTGAAATGTTAGGAAGTAAGGGAAGATGCATTTTTGTGTAGTGTTTAACATCTTTCCCTGGATATCTGCTTAGTTTGTGGGAATTCTAGCATGTTTGGCTCTTGATTTGTGGACATAAGAGCAGTAATTCAGTCTGACTTTGGATGACTGCATTTTTTTCTCTTGAGATGACTCATGAATAACAAAAACCAATAAACAGAAATTTTTTATCTTAGGGAGAGTGGGTTTCAAGAAGCCATTGCTTTAAAGGTCAATTACTACCTTGTCTGTTGAAACCTGAATTGGAATGCAAGAGCGTCACCTGTTCTGTGTTTGCTACTATGGAAGAAAGGGTTGTTAGTTAAGTCATCTTGAAATTGAAGCAGATATGTAACAAGAACCGTGCATATCAGCCATGCACTGATAATAAATCACAGCATTTCCTTCTGTTTACCCATAAGGACAAGTAACTGGTCTCAGTTGAAACAGGGCTTCAGATAGACATTCAGTGCATATGTGTTTCTGTGTATCACAAAGTCATTGAAGGAAAATTTGCCTCAGAGAAGGTGTAGGAGAGAGGTTTCTCTTCAGAACTGTAGTATGACACACATTCTTAGCTTCAGTTTATTGCCAAACTATTCACTTAACCTGTCTAGACCAGAGATGTGTATGTATGAGCGACGTTCTGTTTTCTGTAACTACGTGCTCCAGCTCCTGAAATGAGCTAGTTAATTGCAAATGTGTGCTCTGTAATTAGAATGGCATTTAGTCACCATTTAAGTAGTTTAGTTGAGCCTCGTTTGAATTAGTAATTCAAATTTGGGGTAGTGTTAAACTGTGGGCGGTCACAAACTATTCCCTAGGAGGGTTTGAATGTCTTGAGCTGATGTTGGTAGAATAGATGTCTTGCAGAGGTGGGGATGCTGGCACAAGTGAGGTGAAGGCATTTCTCAACTGCAAGGGCTAGGAACTCAGGTCACAGAAACCAGGGATTTCCTGTTCACCTTGCCAGAGTGAGTTTCATGTATGTCAGGGATGAGGCAAATTTTTTTCCAGCCCTGGTTTAATGGTTGCATGTTGATGGCTCTGTAATATCATCAGGTAGCTCTTTTCTGTGCTGTGGGGATTTTTAATAGGAAAAAATCAAGTCAGTAATCACTTACATAACTTCAGATTAATGCAGCAGCCCTGTAAAACCAGATATTGGCTTCATTGCATGGACATGGCTGGGAAACTCCTGTATGCCATGGCATCCTTACTTTACATTAAAAATGAAAAAATAGCCAGTAGGTTCATAAGCACTTCAGAAGCCAATATGTATCCACTTTCCTTTTGACAGAGTTTGAGTTAGAGCAATGTAAAGCACACGCCTGACTAAACCTTGTTCTGATGTACATCCTGGACTTCCTTCCCCCAAAAGCCACTTAATCTTCCGCTTTTTGTGCATCAGTGCTATTCCACACTTCAAATGTGTCTTACAGGAACCTGCTGGTCACATAGGCTGGCAGGGCTGCTGCACAGAGTCACTGCCTGGCAGCCCTTCTTAAAGTCACTCATGGGGGGCAGAATAGTTCTGTATCTTATTTTCAAATGGCTCTTTGCATGGCTGTTTTCACGCCACATTTCTCTCATTTAACACAGTTATGGTTCAGTATGCATTCGAAAATAATTTTGGAAGCAGTATTGCTGAACAATATCATGCTGGGTGTTACATTCAGAAACACTTAGGTAACTAAATAGAACTGAATTATTTCTTAGTGGCACCGAAGATTCAGAAATTTTTTTTGGTCAACATTGAAAATTACATCTCTAGATACAGCTTTTCATAATTGCCTTTTTTTTTTGTTTTGGTTTTTTTTGCTTATTACTTACAACTATTAATAGTTGTGTGCTTATTTTTTAATCTGAATACCTAAGGTGTTGACTTAGACCAGGGGGAGGATTGATTAAAACATTAGGTAGGTTTCTGCCTCCCATGACCCATTGTAGCTCTAGGGGGATCAATATTAAGATACAGCACATAGTTTTGACCTGACACTTTTAAAATAAAGCTTTTTGAATGGAAAGATTGCATCATACTCACAAAAGACAAGAGACCTCAAGAAAAAATAAATTATTTTAGACTGCTCTTTTGTTTCACCAGAAAAAAAGATCAAAGGATGACTGTGGTCTTCGAAGTGTGCTCTTAAAGCAGGGAATAGCCCATATGAGGCTTTTTTTCAGTGCTATAGGGTAAAGTATGACAGGAGAATGACTAGAAAGTAGAAATACAAAGTAGGTATATGAAGCGTGCTCTTTGATGTTGTTGGTGAGTGTTGAGCTATGAAGTAGTTGTTTATCAAATTCCAATCAAAATGGTCTTATTATATGTAGAAATCAGTCTATCATACAGTGGTGTTATTACAAAGAGACCTTTCAGAAAGGCAGCTGAAGTCCTTGATGGCAGAATTTCTGGAGTGATATTTGGCTGAGAAAGCATTGTAGGTCATTGGAGTTGGTGCTGAGAAAAATGTAAGATGGCATGAAGGTTGATACTGCTGCCAGTGGTTGTCACTGTATTATGGTCATATAGATTCTTAGAAGAATACTACGTTAAATATTACCTATTTTTATATCTTGTATGTTTAAAAGACCGTTCAGGTAATGATTTATTCTGAACGTTAAATAAAGTGAAACTTGACCTAGTGAGGAGGTCAGAATTGCCAAGAATGCTTAAGTTAACATTAACATGAAGCTTAAATCAAACCTTTTCCAGTGTTGGCCAGTTGCAATGTTTTAATTTCACTTATGTGTAAGTTTGTCACAGTATGCAGGAAGTTCTAGTGTGCCTAGCAGTGTCCTCTGCTTTCCTTTTTGTTCTTTCTAAAGAACATTGTCATGCAATTTAATAGCTTACACTGATATAACTGGACTGCAGTTGAAAAATTCTGTCTGGATTGTATATTTTTTTCTACACAGTGTAGAAGAACTTCCAGTGATCATATAGTGATGTGATTAGATGAGCTTGCTGATGTAATGGAAAGATCTTATGGTAGAGTGGTTTTCAGCTGTGTGTGTGAGCTAATTTCACTCGTTCAATGTGCAGTTATCAGAACTGATAGGAGGGCAGCCTGAGCTCACCCCCGGTGGTGCAGTTGCTGGGTGAATCTGTTGGCCAGCTGCTTTAAACGAGGCAATTCTGCTGCTCTTCCCACCCTCCTGCTTCTTCAGCCCAATAGTGAAAAAGTTCGTGGAGCTCAGCTCACAGAGTCTGCCTGTTTTTTCTTCCTCAAGTTTATTTTACTCTTAATTGAGCTCCTTGAACCTTTCATGCAATGTGATCACAGAAGTGTTGGCATGGAAGAAGAAATGCAAGTGGGCTAGAAAGAAGAGATGGAACTTTGGCTGACCATTTGGGCAGTAGACAGATACATGCAGACTAAGTTTAGTGTGTGCTTTAGACTGGTGTGACGTGGCTCTGCTGCAGAGAGATGAGAGCTTCATTTTCTCTTCCCACCCAAACACTGGATCTTAACGTAGGCTGGCAGCTGCTGTGTTAGTGTGCCCAAGGCAGCAGAGTTACGTGGTATTTGATCTAGTTGTACAACTTGTTTATTTCCACTCTGCCAGTGGTTGAGATAGGGAAGGAGGAAGACTATCCTGTTGGAGGAATTAGTGCTAGTGGTTGAGAATGTAGTACTCACCCCTTGGTGAGAGCTGGTGACTTATCTGAGGATAAACACAAGTGGGCAAAGTTTAATGGCTTTTGTTTCAGCTCCTGTCACTTACTTCTCGATCACTGAATGTGTGAGGTGACTGGCTTTTTATTACCGGCTGTTGAATCGCTGCCTCTGACGTTTATGGTAATATTACATTAGCATTAGGACTTTCCTAGAGTGATTTGCAAAACTGAAGCCCTGGTTAATGACAGCTGCAGAAATCTCACGGTGCAGAGGGTCTTGTAGTCATGACCAAATCCTGACTGTGATGGTATTTTGAGATACCTGTTTTAGCTGACTTCCCGTTATTAAAANAAAAAAAAAAAAAAAAGGCAGTTGTGGGGCATTAGAAGATGTTGCTGGAGAAATGTAGTTCTCTGGAAGCTTTCTGACAGCAGAGGCTCTGAATGTGTGATCTTACCAATATGCACTGTAGAAAATTCCAGATGCTGTCTTAAATGTAATTTAATGCTTTCACATTTTCACATTTGGGACACTGCAAATTTCCAAAGTAGAATGATGCCAAGA
This sequence comes from Grantiella picta, assembly GCA_013397955.1. Lineage (NCBI taxonomy): Eukaryota > Metazoa > Chordata > Aves > Passeriformes > Meliphagidae > Grantiella > Grantiella picta. The sequence continues at coordinate 972,769 of VZRM01001744.1, read as the reverse complement.
AACCCATCCTCTTACTTCTCCCCATCCCTCACTTCTGAAAACTAGCAGGTCCTAATTGTAGTTAGTAGAGGTATACTAACAAACCAAGAGATTGAAGATTATTGTAGTTTTTTCTTGGGAGGCTTTGCCAGATGGTGCAAAATCAAGGTCTGAGTAATCCCTTGATGATGGGTAAAGGGAAGACATCCTGTTGCCTTCTGTGTTCTTTATTTTTGTTACACCGAGTTGAGGGAGAACTTGGAGGAGAATAGACTGCAAACTGCTGCAGTATGGTACTGAAGTTCACAGTCACCTCCTGCTGTTCAGCTGTGCCAAATATTGACCTTCAGTGCTCTTACTTGCTATTCTGTGGGCATCTGCACACCATTAAGTTTTCAGAGCAGTGGAAAGAGCCTGCAGTTTCTATGAGTGAGACTGAAGCAATGAGGAACAAGACCTAAAAGAGACTGGGGTCAAAATCTGTAGTATGTGTTTGTTCGTTGTACAGTTGAGGATTTTGAATAAAAGCAATCTCCTATTCAATCAGTTAAAGGAAAAATGTCTGAATGTTACAAGTTCAAAACAATGCCAAAGACTAGATGCTTGAAAGGAGGAGAAGGTAGGGGTAATGAGCCCTCATCCTATAAAAATGTGGCAGGGAAAGCTGGGAATTTCAGCAGGGAGTTTTTCCTTACCAGCAGTTTCAAAATTAGCATGTTAATTTTTGAGCTGGGTGGTGGTGTTCCTTTTCACGTGTTTAATAGGAACTCTGTAGAAGCTCTCTTGAGATCTGTTGTGTTCAGAATTCTTGAACAGTTGAAATTTTCAGCTGGTGAGTTCAAAATTATATTAGTACTCAGTACTTTAAATGCAGACCAAATTAAGTTATTTAAATGTCAGTATATTAGTAATGGACACTGACATCTTGCTAGTCCAAACACATAGCAAGAGTTGATTTGGAGAAGACTTTGAAAGTGATTAAGACACAGCTTCTGCAAAGAATTGTTCAGTGGATGGCCTCTAACCTGGTTGCTGAATGATTTTCACTTGCTCTGGCTTTGTGTCTCTGGCTTCATGCCTTGTGGTCTTCCTGCGAGACATCCAGTGTCCCCCCAGGTAAACGGGACTCTTTTTTGCTGTGTTCGATTCTTTGACACCGTGGGCAGCAACTATGATCCTGTTGCTTTGAATTGTGTTTCTGGTTGTGAATCTTGGCCACTGAGTACTCTGGTGTGGCAGCCAGGTGTGGAGAGGATTTAACTTGCACTCTCAAATTTGGCAGGGCTAATCAGACAGAATAGCTGCTCAGCTGGTGTACATGTTGGACCATGTAATGCATGCTCTTCACAGCCAGCTTCCTCACTAATGCCAAAAACAAAAGGACTTGGGAAGTTGAGAAACCAACAGCTTTGATGCTGTTAATCACTGGGGTGGTTTGCAATCCAGCTGGGGCTTCACTCCTCACAGTCTTTAGTTTTGTCATCCAAAGCGGTTTGACTGCTGTGATTTTGTTGCTCTCAGATGGGTTGCCTTCCTCTTTGAAAAACACGTGCAGTAAACAGTGAGTTAAAAATTAAATCTTTGACATAGAATAAATGAAATAAAACATCAGGGTTTCTAAATGCCAAACTGTTCTAGAGATGAATGGTAGTTATATACCAATTCTGTGTTGTAATAGTCTTAATATTAAACCTGGATGATAAATTTTACTGCTGATACAGACGATTCTTTGTACCAGTTGCCATTGCAGCCCACAGGGAAACAGTCTTAACTTTTACTTACTGTCTTCCTTACACAGTAATTGTAATGGGAGCTATCTTTTTGTGGTATCTCTCTAGCTTAAAAATAATTAAAAACAATGCAGCCAGCCAGATGTGTTTCATAACATCTAAATTTAACACATGGAGAGGTTTTTAATAGTTGATTTGGCATAATTCCTCGAAATAACACCTGTGTCTTTTTTTAATCATCTTGGTCTCATTAGAATTCTTTATATTCTAAATAGAGAACTCAGGGTGGAAATAGTTAAAATGTAAAATTCTCTAAGTATTAGTAATGTAATAATATCCCTAGGGACCTCTCTCAAGGTTTGATGAACCTTGTAGTAGAAATACTGAAACACAAAAACATGATTTCAGCATATTATGAGAATTAAATTTATAATTAAAAAGCTGAAATTCTGTATTTTGGTGTCATTAAAATACACTCTCATAGGGTAAAAATGGGTGCTGTGGAAAAATACCTACCTTGCTTCAAGTGATAAGAAATACTGTAACTTAACTTTAAACTACTGCTATGCTTCTTTTCATAAAAAACATTTTTTAAATTATTCATTGGTGACACCTTGGTAATTGAGATCATCTCAGTATATATTTTAATTCTGTCCAAAGAAATAGTTTGAGACTGAAGAGTAGGTATTTTCAGAAGTATTTGTGTTTTACTGTTCTGTGGTGCTAGTTTGCTACTTCACAGAAGTGCAGTAATCTCTAAAAGAAAAGTGATAGGGACGTGTATCTTGAGATTTCAGCTCAAAATGTCTGTCTTGGTGAAACCTCCAGGAGTTTTGAAAGCTCCTCTGTGGCAGAGGATGAGGAGTTCAGCCTAAAAACTAGTATAGGAAAATATTAATATGCAGAAAAACAGATGACTTCCATATTGGAATGAGTTGTATCCACCATATAGAAATGTATGGTAAAAGCCCTTCACCCTAATTACTACTCAAATGAGAATTGTCCATGTTAACAGGAGAATCAGGATGAAATAATGTAATTTCTCACTTTAAGGGAACGTACTTCATTTAGAGTACATTGAATGTACTTGAGTATTTTTGCATGAATGATTCACCTCTCATTAGCATTTCTGCACCTACGTGTTCAAGAAATTTTACTAGATCTGATAGTAGCCCTTTGAGCTAGAACTGCAATAATGCTATTTCTTGTCCTGCTGTCCTTACACTGCTTGATGAGGAGGGAGAATGGGATGTGCTGCTGGGGAGTTCACTTCTGTGGAGATTTAAGGGATGGAATAGAAGGAAGTGCAAAGTGCACACCTGCAAATGCCTTTTTCAGAGTCCCTTGGCTGAAATACTGCCAGTTGTATTGCAGCAGTCTACTCTTCCTGAGAAATTAACTTCTGTGCTTGGGCATATGCTTCTGTGCTTGGGCCCATGCTGTTGCTGCAGATTTACACAGAGATTTGGGGTGGGAGTCAGTTGATTTGGATTTGTTCTTGGGTTGGTTTTCTTTTGGTTTTTTGTTTTTTCCCCCATTTTCATTTCTTGATCACCACGTGCTGAATCTTTGAGTTAACTGATCAATCTGTATGCAAATTTTGAAGCAAAATGTAATACTAAGGTGAACCTGAAGGAGCTTAAAAATGCTCGACAGTGACAAGTTAAAAGGGTATGGCAAAGGAACTAAATGGTACATTGCAGCATGTTAGTCTGTTTCTTAATACTTACTGTGCTTGGTTGCTTTTTCCTACTGTGTTTCCAGTGCTAAGTGAGGCTCTTGAAATGTTCTTCATGTAGAGGCGCTAACCTCCTTGAGGGACCATTTCCATTTCCTTAAAAATGGCTCTTTTCAAAGCCATAGTTTAGTTGATGTCCTAGGGATGAAAATAGTGTGAGATAAAATTGTCTGAAATATGCCACCATTTTGGTGTTGGTTGGAGGGTTTTTTGCTTTGGTTTGGGTTTTCTTTGTTTGGGTTTTTTAAAAAATTATTTTAAAATCTTTTCTTTACATATCTTTTGGGAAATATATGCAAACTAAATAGGCAAGAGACGTTAAATATGAAGTGTAATACAGATACATTGCTTTCATTCTTGGGGGTTGTTTGTTTGGCTTTGTTGGGTTTTGTTTGGTGGTTTTTTTATTTGTTTGTGTTTGGGTTGTTTTTCTGTAGAGGCTTTGTATCCAGGAATCTTCCATAGCTTTTTTTTTTTTAATAAATTTTTTTTCTTTTGTATCTTTCATCTTCAACCCTTGGTTCGGTGTTTGCATTGGAATAAACATTCAAGGATAGCAAAACTGAGGAGGAGGAGTTAGGGAGGTTAACAGTGGTGGTTGATGCACCAAGTGATGAGTGGCTGATGAACGATCTGATGCTGTTCCTGACATTGGGTCCCCAGCTGCTATTTCATTTTGACCCCTACTTTATAGAGTGGAAGATAATCGGTCACTTCACTGTCAAATGTGATTTTGAGTTGATCGTTTCAGTTGGATGTGAGTTGCTATGTGATGGTGGTTTGTGTGCTGTTCTCTGCCAGCAGACCAAGGGTTTTTTAAAATCCAGAATAAAGGGGAAAATGCACAAAAACTCAAGAAGCTTTAAAATTGTATTCTTGTACTGGTTTAAAATGCAAAAAAATATTCCTTTATTTCCAAGCAATTAATTGCCTAACTAATTCTAGTGGAGGTTGAACTATTACAAAAAAATTGTCAACATGTGGCTGGCCTGAATATTTTGTTGCATCATGGGTAGAACTTTTAATATTGTATGTTTTAGTTACACAGGCCTGCTTTTATAGTTTGGTCTTCCCTCTCTGCTCCTTGAGTCCTGCCATTTACCTGTAATTAGTTTTGTTTTTCTAAATACTTAACTGGCCTAATTTTCTTGTAGTTGTCTGCTTTCTTGCACTTTGGCTGCTCTTAGAATTGCAGCACTGGCTGTGTTGGCTGTAGTTGCTGGGAACATTTGTTGTAAACTGGCTCTGAAGTCTCTCAAATTTCTTTTTAGTAGACAACTTGAAGTTTAGTAGTGTGCCTGCTACATCCCGTTTGTTTTTCTTCAGAGTTTTCTGCTTTCCTCCTGGACATGCTGCCTATAGCTCAACAGACAGATTATGCTGTCTGCTCTTTCTGGTCTTTACAGCACAGAATCCTTCCTGCAGAATCCTTTTGCTCTAAGACATCACACGTGTTTCAGCACTATTTTTAATAAACCAGGTGATAGTGTCTGGTATGGGAAAAAGAGAGAAGCCTAAAGCTCATTCTTCACCTGTACTCACTCACTATGCCTGTTGAAATTTGGAGGATCAGTTGAATGAGTGCATTCAGTGGATCACTGCTTGAAATTATTAATTAGTGACTTATTCAGCTTGCTGCTAGAGTCTGAAAGAGATCCTCATCTCTTAATTGTGGTTATGCAGTGAAAGGACTTCCTTTTTTTTCAATTGTTTATGAAAATACTTTTTATTTTTTCTAATGAAGGCCATATCCTGAGTTCACACTAGGAAATCAAGTTGTTGTCTTGCAAAGGCTGCAGCTGATGCCTGTTTGAGGGAATAGAAGTGCTCATTTCCTTTCCGTCAGAAGTGCTAGACTTCTACCATGCAGATTATAGCAGATGTTACTGACCCAGCAGATATTTTTCCTTTACTTTGAATAGTGAAAGGACAAACATGCTCATAGATGTTCAGCTTAACTCTGCAAACAGATCTGATGAGTTTCCCTTTTGTATTATTATTTCCATACTTTTAAAATTCAGGGTTGTTTGTTCTTTTTTTGTTTGGGGTTTTTTCTGTTTTTTTTTTTTTTTTTTAAAATACGGTTTGTGTTTATTTTAAGGATTTTTGCAGAGAAAAAAAGTCAAAGCTAAGGTAATATATATTATCTTAACAAGTGCTCATGGCTTATAGAAGCATTATTACACTAAATACTGCTACCTGAAGCCTCTATTTTAAGAATACAGTAACAAAAACTGTAAGTTGCAAGGTGTGCAGTTGCTGTCTGTCTATGGGATGTGTGAGGACAAGATGGGGAGATATCTTGGTTGTTTTCTTTATGTATTGCCTCCATATTGACAAGTGGAAAAAATGGAGTTTGATAAATTGTAGAAAATTTAAAGAGGTTTTGAAGATGTTGGTAAGGTCTTCTTGCAAGTATTGGAGGCTTCTCTGTATTGATGTGGAGACTTCAAACAACTAGCAGTGTTAGAAAGAGGAAAATAAAAAGTTACCATGTCGGGATTGTGGAGGAAATAGACATGTTTAATAGACCAGTCTTTCTGCATAGAACTAGAAACTCAAACTGGTCATACTCACAGCTTGGTGATAGGACATTGCATAGAAATACTGTGGCTAAAGAGTTTGCAGAAATTTAGCTAAAAGTTATAAAAAGATTATTTTAATTATTGAAATCATTGTTAGAGCAGGTGCAAATTCTTGTATTTTAGCAGCACTGCCATATTTTCAAAGCAAATTGTGTATAAAGAAAACTTGCCCTACATCTAGATAGATACCTTACCAAAATAAAGTGACTCCATAGGAAATAGAAATTGTAGAAAAAAATACTGTGTTGACAAGGTGCTCCTGCTTCCAGCTGTGTGAAATAAGCTAAAAATTATCACCTTTTCTTTTCATTGTTGATGACAACAAACGTTGCTATCATGTGCCAAATGCAGAGGGTATCTCCCCTTTCTAATATCACCTTATGCTGTGGTCAGACTTCAACAATTTTTGGGGTTTTTGTGATGCTTCTGGGTACTTCTAAAAACAATATTTCCTGGGAGGTCTTTAGAGGAAAAAAAAAAGTATTTCTTTCTCTCAGAATGAGTTTGATTGAGAAGCGATAAGCCAGCTTTGATTGGAAAGGACAGTGACTCCCTGATGTCACACTGCTTTTCTGTTTGGACTTCTCTTTTCTCTCCAGCTGTCTTCATTAATATTTGCTGCTAGTTTGGCTATGTCATAAATCCTTGAAGAGTTTTCATAACGTTGTGTTACAGGCTGCTAGTTGCTACCAGTGCACAGCAGCTGCACTTACCCATGTTGAATGTGAGCTGAACTCTTACGTTGCACATCATAGAAGTAAAAAATGGCTTTGGTTCACCTTGGACTTCCATCTCCTCTTGGTCAGAGGGACAAGGTATGCTCTTTTGTCAGGCACTGAACCTTAAGCCAGGGACTGTCATCTCTTGGCCCATGTGGGAGAAGAACGACTTTAAATTTATCATTCCTGGACACACAGAATAAAGGAGAAATGTAAATTACAGTGTCTGGGCAATAACAAAGATGATGGATATGCTGAAAAAAAAAGGACTTTTTTTTTTTCTTCTTAAAAAGTGTTCTCCCTTAGAACCCTTAGAACTGCTTGGGACGCTGCTGATGTTGCCTTGTTTCTCTTTTCACGCATTTGCATAGTTAGAGCAGTTTGCTGCTGCCTGTTAATTCATTGATTCAGATGATGGATCCAAAACCCCCAGCTCTACAGCTGGTTTATGTGGGCTGTGACATTTTGCTTGAGGGAGACATACATTAAAACAACATCAAGTACACAGTGTGGATGCATTGAAAGTCAGCTAAGGCCAAATTAATAATTGTATGGCTTGCCTTCATTTGTGCTAAGTTAGATGGGTGATGGCTGACAACTACAAGAACGTACAAATATTAGAAGACTTGATATAAAATGATAGCTGGAATGCAGCATGGGTGAATGTAAAGTGATACACATGGACTACTGTGCAATGTGCTCAGTGATAAGCTGTGAACATTTTTGTAAAGCTCAGTAGTGAGGTCTTGTGTACAGTTCATAGTGTCATCAGCTCAGTACTCTGGAGTCACATAAGTTACATGTTGGGAATTGGTAAGAAAGGATCAGAGAGTAAGAGGGAGCACATGATCAGACATTGGATCTGTGAGTGTTGTGCCTGTTGGATACTGTGTGCAGCTCTTGCCCTGGCCTTTCCAGAAGAGTACAGAGCTAGAGGAGTTACATAAGAGCAGCAGGAGCAATCAGAGACATGAAATGGCTTCTTTTGAATGCAGTATGCTAGATGAGTAGGGCTGTTTTACGGTGAGGATACTACTGTGCAGCAGTTAAGCTAACAGGAGGTAATTTTGAAATGATAAAGTCCTCCATTTTACAATGTACAGAGGGAGTCCTTGCTACAGGGATTTTGTGGATGCTGTTTTTGTGATGGTAAGAAGAATGTGCGTGGAAGAGAAATTGGTCAAATGTTACTGAAGGGAAGAAATACCCCATCTTAAATGCTTGTGAGGTAGATCTTTGGTGACTGGCGGTGTTTAGAGAAACACTGCTCTGTTTGTTCTCCTGTATGTGCTACCTTAGATGTATGTTTCTGGCCACTGTTGAAGGCAGGAACTTTGGTGTGACCGATGCGGCTGTTCTTGCTGGATGACAGGTTTTGAAATAGGATTGTTTTTGTCCAGGGAACCAGGCCCTTCTGTGCACTTGGTGAACTGCTTGAAAATGTTACCTTGTTTCACAGTTGAAAGTAGTGATGTGCAACATGATACCGATAATAATACAGTACTTGAGGTGGTTGATACTAAAATCTTTGGATACTGGGGCTGCTGCAGGATCGACAGTATCAGTTGTATTCCAGCCTGTACAGCTTGCTCCAGTTCTGCTACATATGCATCTCTCTTCCTCCCAAAGCAAAGGGAGCTTCCTCCCAGAGCATCTTGTACCACCTTTCTGCAGGGCACAGAGAAGGACAGGAATTGATCAGCAGTGCTTTGCCTTTTTTTGTGCTCTCAGAAGAGTACGGCAGCAGTGTACCCAGTGTGCTGAGCTGTTATGGCTCTGGATGCTGATCAAACATGAGGGGGGCTGTAAAAGCAGAAGGCTTACATTGCATTAGGTAGAAAAGCAGAAGGGGACTTCAGTGCCACTTTGAACTGCAGTCTCCATCACAGTATAAATTTTCTAAAAATGGGTTCAGACTCTGGGACTATGAGTTTGATTAAAAAGTTAGATGTTAAGGTGCAGAAGCAACTGCTGGCCTAGAATTTGCTATTAAGTTGGGTTTTTTCATTTTAATTTGGTATCAATGTCTTGAAATACTCAAGTGTAGGAAGGTGTTTAGTGACAAACAGAAACTTAAGGGATCTTTGTGATACAGCTTTGTTGTTAAGCTATTGTAAGTGGCATGTTGGAGAACTATTGCAGACTTCTTGTCATGCACAGAGTTAGGTGTTGTTGAACAGACACTTAACTTGTGCTCCCTACTTTATTCTTTATTTTCTGGCTGTTGAACCATGACAGTTGTGCCCAAGGTTGCAGCAGTGCTCTAATGCTCAGTGCTGCAAATGAGGTGAATTGATGCTGTTCACTGAATGTATGAAGTGACTTAGAAATACACAATCCTGGGAGACATTTGCTGTGATGATGGCTTTGATCTTTTTGTTTTTCCACACAAATAAAAATACTGTGCAGTAGTATGGTGAAATGAGATTACATACTCTGGTGAACACCTCTGAAGAAGAAATACCCTTGAACCCGTTACAGGGTCAGGTAGCATATGGCAAACAAAAAACATGTTGAATAACTGAAGTAAAAAGAGCTATTGTATAAGTACCTGTATTGATCATTACATGGCTGGAGGTCATGTAGTATATTACCATGAAATTAAGCTATTATATTTATAATCCAAACTAAATTAAGGTTACTAACAAAGTAATTTAAGGAGGCCTACAAAAAAGCTGTTTTAACAGCTTTAAAAGGAGTTTTAACAAGGGCATGAAGTGAGAGGACAAGGGGGAATGACCTTAAACTGACAGAGGGTAGGTTCAGATTAGATATTAGGAAGAAATTCTTTATTGTGGAGGTGGTGAGGCACTGGCACAGGTTGTCAAGAGAAGTTGTGGATGCCCCACTCCTGAATGGGTTCAAGGCCAGGCTGGATGGGGCTCTGGACAGCCTGGTCTAGCAGAAGGCATCCATGCCCATGACGTGGGGTTTAGAAGCAGATGAGCCTCAAGATCCCTTCCAAACCATTCTGTAATTTTGCTTCAAATGCTGTGTACTGAGCATACTAGATGGAAAAGATTGTGGGTTACTTTGATCAAATGTAAGTAACTTTTCTTTTCCTTCTCACACCTGCCCCTCTTTCTCTCTCTGGATTGTGGCTGCACCTGTGTGGACTTGTTGCTGCAATGGTTCAAATTCATCATTTTGCTGGACTACTTCTGGATGTATTCTACTGCTATCTTCAATCCTGGAAATGATGGAAACGTGTTGTTTACAAAGTAGCTGTAAGTATTACTTTGATGCAGATGTTTTATAGCTAATGTGAGAATAGAAGCAACATTAGGTTTTTAGTAGATGAACTAAAATTGAGCCTAGGTAGCAGCTGGTTGAAAATCAGGAAGGAATAAAAGTTAAAGGGAAGGTATTGTAAGTATTAGAAACATGAGATCTCACTTGGCATCACGTTCAAGACAGTGGAAGTCAATTCTTTTACAAAAAAAGTACTAAGTCATTTTAAAAGCTGTTGCAGGAATTAAACTCAATTCCTAATTTGTTTTGTTCTCTTTAGAAGTAGCAAGTTATGAACAAATGCAACCATTTAAAAACCAGTATGTTTAAATCTTCAGTTTTTATTGGTATACCAGAAATCTGACTCTGGCATCCAACTGCAGTTTTTTAAAAGGCTCTTTCCTATGGACAACAAATGCTCTCATTAAACACAGCATTAATACCCAGTGTAATGTGTCATACATCTTCATCTTTCTGGTTAGTAACAGATTTCATTCTCTAAAATTGTGGGTGTAATTACTGTAGACCCACTTAATAGAGCAAACAACCCAAAAATTGCCACCTATTCTTTTTTAGCATTTCATACTCAGCGATCTAAAAGTTCTCAGGAGTAGAACTATTCTAAATGTGGGGCTATATATAAAGAGGAAGGGAAGAGGAAAGCTTTAGTTCAAAACAAGAATTACATGGGAACCTTTTCTTTTAAGCAAAGGAAGAATTAGCTAATGAGGGGATGAACTGTTTCTGGTTACCATGACACACATTGAAAGGTATGTAGATGCTAAAAAATGCAGGTGGTTGACAAGTAGAGAACTATTAGGAGTGTGTGACTGATTAGATATTTCACATCTGGTAGGATGTATAGCAGTTCCATATCCTTAATGGTTATTAAGGACCTGTACTGTTAAGGAGCTCTTGAATTACTCTTAAAAAGCACTGTCCTGCATGTCATATTGTATCTCTGAAGCATTGGCTCCTGCTCAGGGTTTTAGATTGTGAGAAATTCCATTCCTCACATGTAGTAATAGTCTGGAAAATTAAAACAAATATTTAGATTTTAAATTCCTGGCTGATTTTTAAAATACTTCAAAACCTTTCAGATGAGATTATAGCTGCACCAAAGGCTATACAGAAAGAAAAAGTTGATTTAAAAATGTTTCTTGATCGCATGATGCTGTGGGATTGCCAAGAGGCTTTAGTTCTTCTTGCATCCAGTACTTTAAAGGTGATAGTGGTTTTATATCCTTGCTTTAATTAAAATAAAAATAATTAAAAAATTCTATGAGTTATTACTGCATTAAGTTTATTCTTTCAGTTTTAGAAAGAAAAAAATTGAAAATAAGCATGAGTCAACCCCATACCAAACTTAAATTAACCATACTGTATCCCATACAGAGAGTTCTGAGGCAATAGTGCCTGTAGTAGGAAATTTTTTTACAAATTATTTTGTAGAATTCCTCTGTGTTCATAAAGATAATCTTAGGGAGTGGAATTTAAACTTGCAGACAGCACTTCAGCAGTGTGGATATAAAAAGCTCTCTGAAACTCTGAAACTGAAGCAATACCATAATCCCATGACATGCCCTCGACTTTGCATGGACATAGAGCCTAAAGGCTGAAATCACTGCTCCATGACAAGCAGTGCCTTGTGTTGCTTTAAGTAGACAGTTGTCTCAAGAAAGTATTTTCAGAGTCTTTGTAAAATAACTGAACTGTCCAGTCACATAAGACAATCCTCAGACCTGCTGTGTTAATAAACAGTTGTAGGATTGTGCTGGAAGAGTGGTGTAAAGGTAGCATGATTGATCTTTGAAAGATTGCTGGGTCTAGTACAGTGAGGAGGAGGCACTTTAAGCACCCGCAGCATTTTGATTAATGTGGTGAGAAGAAGTAATGGCCAATATCTAGAATTCTCCTCTTGTTTCACAGAGGGCACTGTTTTGGGTGAGTTTTTCAGAGTACAAGGCAGCTGAAGTTTTGCCTTTGTGGGGAGTTTGTTGCAAGGCTCACTGCATTAGTGTAGGGCTGGGTTTAACATGAAGACCTCCAGTTGTGTGACACAGAAAGCAGAGGGTGTCAAATTGGTTCCCATCATGTTGGGGCAGTACCACCATGACTTGGAAATACAGGAATGGTGCATTCATGCTGTTGGCCTGTGTTTCCATTAGGCATTGGTACCAAGTTGATTATGTTTTAATTTGTTTGCACGTGCACGTTCTTGTGCTTATACAGTCATAATGTGGCAATTGTATTTGCTCAAAATACTGTTAATATAGCTGAGTTTCTGTGCCACTTTTTTCCTATCCAGTCCAAAAAAATTTATTGCTGCAGTTCATTGCACTGTCTTGAATGTAGACAGCTTGGGTTGTTGAGAGGTTGGGTCGATAGCACTTTTCTACAAATGAGAAAATAAAGTGAACATTTCAGTAACTAAAAATACAAGCCAACTAAGAAATTACGTGCTTTCCTTTTAACTTATTTTCCATAAATATCTCTTGCTTTAGCAACAGAAGAACCTTGAAGGATATGTGGGGTTTGCAAATCTTCCAAATCAAGTTTACCGAAAGTCTGTGAAGAGAGGATTTGAATTCACTCTCATGGTAGTAGGTAAGTTTCTTTCTTTCTTTTGAGTCTTGATTGTTGGAAGTATATTGACATAGTTCTTAAAATCCATTATGATGACGTAAGTATGTTTTGCATGATCTCATGAGAAAACATGGCTCTTCCCCTGCTAGACTAGATAAATCTAGGTTGGTTTAAAAGTACATGTTGTCTGGTATGTGAGTTGAGGAGGGGAAGAATAAATGATGAGAACTGTATAGTTCATACAATCTTAAGAAAACAGTTTAGAGTGGATCTGGTCTAAAAGGCTACTTGCAAGTACAACAAAAGTAATTTGAACTTGATTTTCCTTTGAATTTAAAAAATGAACTGTTTTTATGGTTGAGTGCAACATGGCAAACCTAGTACATAACCAGGCAGTAGAATCCTGTGTGTCCTGCACTTCTGTGGCCACAAAACTGTGCTACAAAATCAAAGCTTTAATTTAAACAAACCTTTCTCGTTTGTACGGTTGCAAAGAAAACCAAATGTAAACAGTTTGTTCCCTATGGACTACAGAAAATGGGAAATTATAGTTAGTATGAATGAATAATACCATTCAGAACAGTTCATTTAGGTTTCACTGATGACCCAAATGTGTCATCTTTCCTGGCAGGAAGTCTCATTTCTTTTTTTTCTTGCTCTTTTGAGTACTTTTATGATAATGGACTGTTAGTAAAGTTGGGAACATTTGTATGTAACTGATGCTACTGGGTATGTGACCCTGTTTTGACATGCTAATCAGCAAAATAATAATAGCTTAAAAATTGTTTTATAATAGCCATCTGTCACTTTGTTATCTAGTTTTATCTTTGTCATTTGGCTAGCTTGATAGTGCTTTGATTTGTCATCAACACAATGGGTATCTTGTACAGACTTTATGTACATGTAGCGTGTAATATAATAGTACCACTGACAGAGTTAGAAATCAAGGGCAAATTGGTGATAACTCAGTGTACATCATCTATCTTTTGATTACAAAAGTGAGCTAGAATTTTAAAATTTGAGGGTTGCTTTTTTCTTTTGGACCTTGACAGGTTCCTTTAGTCTAGCATCCAAGTACATAATTCATTATGTGGTACAGAACAATTAAGTCTAAAGTAAAATAAGTTTTGCTGCTTTTCTGCTCTGTACAGATAAGAAGGAAGAAGGGATGAAACTGCCTTCGTAAGTGGTAGATGTAGGGATGTGTTGGAACTGGAGAAAGTCTGCAAAATTACCTTGGTGTTCTTTTGTTTCCCTGTAGTACAATTTGAAGCAATTACATTTAGGAAAGCTATAGAAGGTTGTGACCCTCAAGAAGAAAAATCGGTCCAAAATTAGACTGAAAATGAGATGTTGACTAGTTTTACTATTTTTGTGCTTACTACTAAGACTTCATTTGTTTGCATGGAAATTTGTGCCATTGCCTGGAAGCTTATTAAGAGAGGTGGCAGTATATTCCTAAATGAGAAATGCCACTAATTCTCTTCTTTTGGCGCCCAAGTATAGAAATCAGCTACTTGAAAGTGAGTGTTAAAACAAAATGACTGATCTTTTTGTGCTGTAGGGGCATCTGGGGAGGAGTGGGTAGAGAAATTATTTTGCTTCAAAGTTAAGTGCCTGGTAATAGTATGCCCTGAAAAAAATGTGTTTGTTTTTAAATATGAAGATGAAATAGTTCACTTGTGTTGATAAACACTGTAATGTAATCTGCAAGTAGATTGTTAGGATTGTAATTATTTATTGCTGCATTCATCCTGTGAGGTGGTGTATTCTAACTTGGTTTGAGGTCTTTAGCTGACAGAAGGATACAAATCTGTAATACTAAATGGAATTGTCTATAATTTACTTAGTAAAGTTTAAAAGTTAGAATGTAGTGCTTATCTGTGTATGGTCAGTGCTGGAAAAATAAGAATACTGGATGTGTTATCTCTTGGGGATTGTCTAAAATATTCTCTTGCCCTCTCCACTACCAGGAGCCATGCATGCATGGCTACCTTTTAGTGCAGATTGCACAACTACTAATCTGCTGGCTATGCTTTATTTGGAGCTTCTTGGTGTCAGTGTGTTACCCATTTGTTCTGAAATGAAAAAAGAGAAAAACAGTGCTTGTGGTTGCTAAACAGGTACAAGGAAGAAAACAAATCATGTTTGGGATCTGTGATCTCTGTCCAGCTATTTGTCCAGCACGTGAGGCTTGATATTGCAGCTGATGCATTTGTTTTCCTATTGCCCATTTAGCCTGGAATTATCAGTTAATACATGTGCAGAGCATTATATCTGGGTTTTTTGCCTTTGGAATGTGTAGTATGAAAAGTCACCATAGCATTGTTTGGGGGGTGATTTGCCAGTATGGTTGTACTGTCATGTGTGTTTCTACTGCTGTAGAAACAGTTCTGTTTTCGGTTTAACAGTGTAAGATATTTGTGACAGAGCAAGTAGAAAGTATAGCATCAAACAGATCTGATGTTTCCAGTAAGAGTTTTTGCAGGGAAGTAGATTAGTTTTGCAGAACCTTTCTTACGCCTTAAGTATGAATGTACTCCATAAAATGCACTGCACACCTACAAGTATAAAAAGTGGATGTCAAAACACCTTTTTTATATTAAATGTTTTAAGAATGATTGAAAAGTAAAACTTAGTAGAAACTGGTTTTGCTCTATAATATTTCGCCATTATAAACATTTCAACGTTTCTATCCCAAACTGTATTTGTTTTCTCTAAGGTGTATTGGTTCTTTTGTTAGCGTTTATAAACTTTTCTCTATGTGGCCCTTTGTTTTCCTTATTAATCAGTTTTCGATTTGTCTTTAATTTTCATGAGACAATTTCATATTCGTTACATTCTCAAGGGCTAAGGAGTAGTTTTAATCATGCTGCTTTTGCAAGCAAGTAGGTTTTGTAGAATAAGAACTCAAAAGCACCTCATCTGAGGATGTGACAAAATGGGCAGAATTATGCGTTTAACTGAGCTTCATTCTTGATGCTTTCAAAACAAGACGTTTTAGTAGTAGTTTAAAGCAACTAATTCTGCATCTGAAGCATGAAAGCTCAGCAGTGGAAAAAAATGTTAGGTTTGCCTTGGTATCTTGCTTCCTTCATAATCTTGTGTAATCTCTGCAAGTATGAGATAGTTGTTGAAACACTTGGGAACCCGACATAAATATTTAGTCTGTCTGAAATCCGAAGAGTATTCTCTGTATTTCTGTGCTAGATGGGTTTTTTGGAGGAAAGTACATGTTTAAGTTAGATGCTTAAGAAAAGAAAACTTCCAGAAGTAATACCACTGTGGTTAGTAGCTCACAAATAAAGTAAGTTTTAATTGTGGAATTGGAGTTCTATCTGTTTGTTAATATAATTACACTTGCTTAAGAAGTGGGTGTGTGTTTCTGTTGTAGTGTATATGAGGTGTGGAACAAGTCATTATTTTTCGGTGTGTCTTCCTTCTAAACACTGAGTCAGGAAATCCCTCCTTTGTTCTTGTATTGAAATGACGCTGGTAACGTGATTTGAACCAGCACCCAAGTAGATACAAAATTATAATTTAAAAAAAATCTTTTCTCCTGTAGACTTTAGGTACTTAAGAATATATATTTGGGGTGACTTTTCCTAGAGCTATATATTTTGTAGTGTTCAGACTTCATGAGTCTTACTAGAAGCTGGACTTTTAAATTTCTTTTTTTTTTAAGTCATCTGATTTCCAGAGTACAGAACACTTAGTCGAGTGGCTTTCCAGAGGATCTTTCTACGTAGCTCCTAGTTCTTGAGCAACTGTTTGGTAGCTTTGACTTTGAAAGCTGTTTTGAAACCTCTCCTATAGTAAATTGTTTGTTTTGTTTCCAAATTGTTGCTTTAGCCTTGTAGATCACCTGTAGATTACGACTTAAAGGAAAATGCCGTGCAATATTGTTGGAGTGCTTTATTTGTAATTATATGCGCACTGAAGTGTTTTGGTTTAAACATGGCTTTTTGGCAGGGGTGCAAAGAAAAGGACTGTATTTTGCTCGACTTGAAGCTGCATTAAAGACCCTGCAGCACACCCTGATTTTAAAATGCTTTTATTGTTCACTGAAGAAAGCTTGGACTGGTTTAATGCTGGTATCTTGTAGTGATGGATCGTGTTCTGATTAGAATTACCCCCTTCACTTGCTCCCTTTCTGGATTTATTTATCAAGCCAATCAGTGGTACAAAGAGCGTCAGAGACTCACAGATACTTATTTTTTACTCTACCTCAATTTTAATGCCAGGAACAAAATCATTTATTGCAGGATAGGAAAAATAATTAAATGAAAAGTAACCTGTGGGTGGGCAGTACAACTAAGCAGGATCAGTTTTAGGATGTTGCCAGTTCTTGTTCATCTGCTATGATTTGAAATGCTCCTAGTTAAGGTTTCAGTGGTGTCCCTACTACCACAGTATCTGGGTATGTGTTTGGCTATTAGTGTGACCTTCTTTATCTGGCTGCTTAGGATCCATGAGCTGTCATAGCGGAGTGTCGAGTGCCTTGTGTGTACAGTCAGGGGACTACAGTCTCGTGTACAGCACTGGAGTAGAAAAAGCATATGATGGAAAAGAACTCGCAAGATTTCTCACATGTGTCCTGCCTCCTTTCTCCCTGTAAGTTCACTTCTTCAAAATACCTCAGTTCCTCTAGTTCTCTCATCCTTTGAAAATTGCTGTGTGCCATTGAACTCATTGGCTGCAGCCCCTTTTAGGCTACTTGCATGGCACCTGCCTGTCTGGTGGGCTGGGTTAGACAGCACTCTCCCAGTTCTTAGGATACTTCTGTAAAGAAAAGTTGAAGTCTGGGTCTTTTAGAATACTAGATTTTAAAAAAAAATTAGGTTGCGGGGATTCTGTTGAAAGGATTATGAGGTTTCCATGAACTATAGATATAGAAAAGGTTGTTTTTAAGGTTACAGAATTCTTTAAAGAATTGTGTTCCTCTGATGCCTACAAAACATAAAAATTGCTGGCTGATTGCTTTAACACGTACCTGATGGGATGCCAAAGCAAGATAGGTTCAGTGTTGGAGAATTGGCAGAGGTAAAACCACAGGACATTGAACAGTGGTGGAATTCAGAATGGAGCCAGTGTATGCCTAGAGATGACACGCTCCTCTGGAGTAGTCTGTTTTGGACTAATGCCTCACCTGTAGCCAGCCCACCACACTTTTTTGTGGAAAGATGTTGATAAAAAATTTTTTTAGAGGACAGAGCAGATGAACTCTGAAAATCTTTCATGAAGAAGTGTCTCTTCAAGATGTGAAAGATCAGAAACCTAACAGTGAGTTTACTAGCCTGCATGATTTTCCACTAAGGTACTTTCAGATTAGAGCTTGAAGTACTTATTCATGTAAGTACTTGGCTTCAGTTAGAAAATCTTCTGTCATACTTTTTTGTTGGTTTATGGATGGATCTTATTTTTTCCCCCTCTTTCTTTTGTGATGCAGTGAACTACAGTTTGCAACATAGTTGCTGCTTTTGCGTTTTTTGTGGTATTTTCCTGTTCCTTTTTTCTAGTGCTGGGGAAAGAAACCTGCACCAAGTCTAAAACCTAATGGAGAAGAGAAACTTTTTACAGTGTTTTAGTTTTGAAACTTACTGTCAGGGAAATTCAGTTAATCTACCTATTTGAGCTTATCTAGAAACCATAGCTTTTCAAATACTTTTACAAGTTGCTTATGGCATAGTGGCTTTTAATCACTCAATAGGAAAAAAAAAATTAACCTTAATTGTTGTTAAGCTCATTTTAAATATTTTCCCCTCTATGCAGTAGCTTAAAGATTCTAATGAACAGAACTAAAGTTAGTATTTAATAGGATTGATATTCAATTCTCATTTTTTAATTGTTTGCAGTTACAGCATTAATTAGAATTGTAGTGCTTACTGGGTAACTTCTAAAGAGCCTTTGGATTTTTATTTTCTTATTAAATGTTTATATGCAAATCTTCTTGAGTAGATTGTATGAAAGCCAGCGACAGTAAGGTGCCTCCTACTGGATACTTGCTGTTACACAACTCAAGTTCTGGCAACTAACTTTAAGTACCAAGTATTAGTATATTAAACTATTGCTTGGAAAAACAAAGGAAATATCTTTGTAAAGCTTTGGTGATTGCCTGTAAGCTAAATTGATCTGTTTCTAATGTGGCATTTTGGTGAGATCCTAATTACTCTATAAGAATTCTTTGTTTACAGGCAAAGATTTTTGTGGGAAGAGACTTCTGCTTAAAAGTGTGTGGATGTAAACCCAAAAATTTGGCAAAAATCTGCCTGCAATGTAAATGGCTTTTGTTTTTTTTTCAACGTGATTCTGTTGCAAACATTTTCTTTTTTCTATTCCATATATCATTTTCTTGTCAATCTCATAACAAATGCTTTGAATTATTTTACTGGGTCTCTAATAGATGAATTCAGGAAATTTTACAAAAACCATCTAATGAGAGACTGTGCTTTTCATTGTGTGGGTGTCATCTTCACTTTTGAAGCTTTGTGGATTTTTTTCAGTGGTTCCCTACATAATTAATTCTGTCACCGTATTAGCTGCCTTCAGGCCATTTTGCTGTGTTCATAGCTGCATAAATACTTTTGTTCCAGGTGTTTTTTCATCTTCCCATACTTTGGTTTATTTCTAGATAGAAATGTATTTGTTGAATTTACACATCCAAATATTCGCACACGTGCACACAAACACACAGTTACTCTGATATTTAATTTTTTGTCGTAGGCTTGTTCAATATGGTGAGATCAGCATTATTCCTTATTCCTGTTGATGACAGGGTTGTTGATCACAATTTAGTTGAAATGAATGAGTCTGGCATTTTGATACTAGAATAAGGATAATCATGATGTTCTAATTATGCTTTTCTATCTAGCTCAGATGTAATGATGTTTAATGTAATGTGAGAACTTGAATACATCTTAGAGAATGTACAAAACAAATGTTTTTAAAGATATGTTTTATATCTTTAAATTGGTTATCACATGGCCAACACTTGTTTTGATGCTACTCAACAGATTGTCCTGAGCTGTCAGGTGCATGGGTAGAGTGTGAACTAAATGTCACATATCTTGTAAGCAGTGATCTGTTAGAAGTCACATTAATACTGTTTCCAGTTCCTTAGTCCTGGATAATCATGTTCCACTATACTGCAGCACTGACTTTTGAAGCCATATTAGCTACAAGCCTAGAGCAAGATTCAAAGCAGGACTCAAGTTTTTTGTACAGACAAGTATGCTGTATGAGTTCAAAACAGCTTCTCTTTTCTTGTTGGCTGAAAATGTTAGTCTTGCCTACAGTATCGAGAAATGCTGACAACTCTAAGGAATAGGTTCATACTGTAACCAAAGTGATATTTTAGGATGGAGTGTTTTGTCTAAATACCCAGTTGTATTAAAGCCCATGTGACCCATTAAATGTGATTCAATATAATTGTTTTCCCTCTGGCTGATTTTGCAACAGTCAGTTCAGATCTCCCCTGCCAGTCCATTTGAAACAGTTACTATTTCTTCCATTTGCATTATTTTTCTTTATGTAGTATGGCTGTCACATGCAACTGTTTCATTTTAGATGTTGGATATTTTTCTGTTGAGGTTCTGAGCACGTTTACTGATAAATTAGAGTCTATACCATACTCTTGTCTTGAATTTCTCTTATTAAGGAGAATAAACATCTTCTAATGATACTTTTTCTAACTTCATATGGTGTATCTGATGTTTTTTTCCAGTAGTTTTCCATAACACAGTACTTAGGGCAGACTATTTAGATTTGTCAGTGGTTGCAGGGAAGACAGGCTGCTGAAGCTATTTCATCAAATTATTTTTTTCTGTTTGACTTCTTGTCATCCTTTACTTGAATGCTGATTTTTCTCTGTAGGTAGTTTACCAAGAGCACAAATTTGAGAACTCTTATACTCTATTTTGGAATGGTGCTAAATTTATGTCAGTGTTGATTTAAGCTGTGTTAAGTTTTTAAAGATGCCATTCAGTATAGTTCCTTCCCTCTGTTCAACTTGAAGTGAAAGTTTTTCTGGGGGGAGTCCCGGTTTCTTAATTAAACAAGCTTCTAGCTTTGTGTCAGTGAAACTTTGATTTCAGTCATAGATGGGACCTTAAGCCAGAATTATGCTGATAACTTATAACTGGAACCACACATCTGTCAAAGTTAAAGCAAACTGCATCATTCTGCTCATGTGACTTCTCCTGTGAAGGCTAAACAAATGTGTTTCATGGAGCAGAGGCTTCCTCAGAAGGGCAAAAATGGTCTGTGATTTAAGGGAATTAAACTCTGCCTTCTGCAGTGTGAGAAGAAATGCAGTGGAAGGACACTGATGAGTGTGGGCTGGATAAAGACATCAAGTGTCAGTTCTAACAGCATCTGTTTTACTCTTTGGGATATGTGAAGTGGTGTTGCTTTCTGTGTGAGATGACAGCTTGCTTTTTGAAAAGAATCTGGAGCATTCCCAGGTGACATCTCAAACTGCAAACAGCAGTGGCTTTTAAAATAGCAGTTTTGCAGTCTGAGGTCATTATATGTTGAATTTTGAATTTATGGGCTAATCCAGAGTCATGGGTCCATTTTCTATTGCTAAGATAGTGAAAACATAGTGATTCAATATTCTGGAGTGGAAAGAAGTTATTGGATGTCTGTGGAAGACTTTTCAGTACAGGATCCATGAGCATTGTGTTAAACTGAGCAACTGAGAAACAAACCACGGCTGCAATATATAATTATCAGATAGGCAGTTGGTGACACTTGGTAAGTTCTAAATGGCATTCACTGCACACATCCATTAGTTGTTACTGTCTTCTTCCACATTGCCTATGTCTTCTGTCTTTCAAGATAGAAATACTATGTGTTGTATTCAAAAGCATGGTAGGGAGGAATCTCAGGAATATTCTGTGTTTATTTAATGAAAGATATGAGTGGTTCACCTGTGATGTAATAATCTGGTAAAGAGCTAGTTGATATTTCATCTATAAATATCTTCTTAAACCTTGTGATGCAAATCTGTAAAACATTCACTTTCTATCTGTGTTAGACTTATCCATTAATTTGCCTTCTGCAGAGTTTAAAGGGAGCTGTAGGTTTTCTGAGAGTAAACGTTGTTGTCTTGAAAGTCAGCAATTCTCATTTACCATCTGTTCTTTCTTGGTTTGATGTATGAGACTGTTTATTGTCAGTTTCCAGTTATTTTTTGCTCGGCTGTTTTCACTATTAGCTGTTCATCTGCCGTTGATGAAGATGTAGTTTTTCCTTTTTGTTATGCCAGAAAATGCATTACATGATATCTGCACAGTCTGTCAAAGAGGCTTTTGAGCTGTTCATGTAATACTCTGCAGTAAAAATACTCTTCACATAGGACTGCATAAAAAAAAATCAGAAGGAGCTTTTTAAAGGACCCGAAGATGAATTTTCTTGGGTCTTGGATGAAGTATGATGGTGTTTTGGTGGACAGGTTAGCAACATAACGTTCGAGTTAGATTATAATTATTTATAAGGAGATGTACCTTCTGAACATTTTAGCCACCAGATTCTAACCTTGTCTCTCCAGACTTCTGGCCAAAGACTTGGGGAATGTAGAAACCTTTGAGATATTTGCACTGGCTTATGATTAACCATTATTCTGTGCTCTCAGCAATGGTAGTTATGAAAAGAAATTATATAATCTCTTTATATAGGTCCAATGTATGACACTCCCAGCTCTGAAGAAGCCAAAGGTAACCTTGTTAGTACAAATCTTCTGATGCAGAAAGAAGTAGCTTTAAACAAAATCACAGCCACATCGTTTCCATGTTCTCTGAAGCCTATGTGAGGGAACTGGTGCAGAGATTGGTTTGAGCAGGACAAAAGAAGCCTCTTTTCCCACACCCCACCTGTGTTCCATGGTAGCACAATTTGTGGCCTGTTGATAGAGTCAAACTCTAGCAAAGCCAAACCTTGAAGAGCATGATCTTGGTTGCTTTGTCAAAACTCCCATATGTAGATTACTGTGTCAGTAAAAACAGCATTTTACAGTCACTTCTTCTTTAAAGTTGTGCTGGAATTTTTCAGTTTTTATTCTGTTATTATCTTACAGTTTGTAAAATTTTTGTTTGAATTATTATTTCGAGTGTATATATATTGTCTCCTATTTCTTCCTGAGTAACTGAAAGTAAAAAACTAAACCAATTAGCACTGCAGAGCAATGTCTTCTATCAATGATTTTGCAAGATCAATACCCACTTCTGCTACAATACAGGTAGATCTTAATCCAATAATACATGGTACTTACTAATCCACTTAATAGACTAACACAGTCTAGTGGTCGAAAAACTGAGTCCATATTCTTTCTCAAGAAGAAAAACACTCTGTTTCTGAAATACAGTTCTTGCTCTGTACAATTGGATCCTTCTAGCCACTGTTGTTTAATAGTGAGGTCATTCTATGATCAAATACTTTTTACTGACTGAATGCAGAGAAATTAGTTGAGACCTGGATAACTAGGCCATATTTAGCCTTTAAATACTCTGTGAATTGAAACAATTTGGCTTGAATTATCACGGATATTTCAGCCTATACAATAAGTAAAGGATGTGATTTTTATATGCTGTTTGGCTGAGGTTTGAACTGAGGATAGTGCCCAAATTTTTATTTGAATGTGAATTTGTCTGCTTTGGTTGATCTGTGTCAAATGGCAAGCATTCAGATAGCTGAATAAAATAAAACTGACTCAGAGGAAGTATTTTATGAGCTTTGCAAATACTTGGACTGTTTGAGGTTCTACTCAAAAACAGCTTCTGCTTTAAGTAACAGTAAATGCATTTATTCTACAACTAGTTGCGTAACATTTTATGTACCTGTCTAATTAGAAAGGAGTTGAAACCTACCATTCAGCTCAGCTACTATGCTAGGTAATCAACAGACAAACTTCTAGGCATTGTGTGTGTGTGTATACGTATATATATTCTTTTCCTCTATTTTGGCACTCTGCTGAAGTTTTCTATTTGGTCTTTTTTTTCCCCTCTAAATAAATATAATTTCTCAGAAGTAATGTGCTTTTGGGGCACAGTGCAGAGTGTTCTAATTGTATTTCTAGTGCCTATTAAATGGTGTTGAGTGGATGACTAAGACCAGGCAAAGATATAGACAACAGGATAAGTAGGAAATTGGGAGGAGGATAATCATAATGACAACAGATGAAATCATGACATGGTACTAATGTCGAGAATTCAGCTGTCTGTAAAGGTTGATGAAGAGGTCTCCAGTTATGTGCCTCCTGCAGTTTCTTGACTCTCCATCTACAGAGCTCTTTTAAAAGGCTTCGGAATAGCTCTCCTGCAAATAAATATTAAGCAGGCATTTCTTGCATGAAGTCTGTGCCTTTGGTGTTGGAGAAGAATTTTGAGTTTAATAGTTTGGGGGCCTGGCTGTTGATGTTTTCTTGTTTACTATTATTAACTTTCCAAAACCACATACTGTTAAGAGGTCAAAGATTTCTGTCAACTAGCACCATAAACTTTGAGAGGCAAGTGATATTTCAAGGAAGCGTCACTGTTTATTTGCATGCCTTTTTACAGAATCATGGTATAATTCATTTGGATAGAATCTCTCAAAAGTCATCTGGTCCAGCCCCTGTTGAAAGCACTTTTTCTTGAGTATCTGCTTTTGTCCTCTGTCAGGAGGATACTGGATTAGATAAACTAAGCAAGGTCCCATTGTGGAGTCACAGTTGCTGATAATTGTCTGATGCCAGTTGCATTCTTGAACTTGTGGTGAAACATAAACTCTCCAATCTGATTATTAAAATTACTTGACAATTTCTGTCGAATCAGTTTATGGACTCAGTAGTCAAAGTCTTTGCAGAGACAGCATTGTCGTGTAGAGATGCATCATATGGATAAGGTGCTGCAAAGGTATCTTTGCCATTCAACTTTCTCATTTTACCATTGAGGTAGTTTGTTTTGCCTCAAAAAAGGCTGAACTGCAGAAATGCTTCTATACCATTTCAACCAGAAGTAGGGCTCAGGAAGATGGAAGATATTGATAGCTTGATGGGACACTGAAATCTTTGTGAATCTAACACCTTTTCGAATGTGTCTCTGATTAAATTTGTGTCCTGGCATGCTTTGCAGTTGCTGACCAGGTGAATTTAGGCCACTTACAGTATCTGGTTAATGAGAAACTGAAAATGTTTTACTCAGAAGTAGATTTTTTAGCCAAAGATGAAAATAGAATTGCCTCAAAATAGATAGAAATTAATAGAAACTAGCATTTGATTAAATGGTATAAAATGACAGTTCTTATTTGAATTCCTCTAATTTGAATATGCAGAATGTGAAGGCCTTTTTTGGTGTTTGTCTTTTTAATAAACTGCTTCTGAAAAGATAATGCAGTTAATGAGTAAACCCGTAGTTGATTATGTTATTCCTCTAGCATCTTAAAACTGACATGTTATTGCATCTTTTTGGGAGGGTTTTTGTGTTGTGTAAAAGCAGGGAAACAAAGGTTTCCCTGTTACTTGTAAGATGAACTGCTGGCAGATACATAGAACTTTTTCCACTTACTCAAGGCTTTGTTTTTCAATATGTGTATTTACCAGTTTCCTTAAAACTCCTGCTGTCAGCTTTAAAAAAAAACCAATGTAATGCATGTTGAACATGATTAATATTCAAATAAGTAAATTTATACAATGAAATCATAATAATATAAAGAAAAGCCCAGTAACCATGCTTCACTTAACATGTTGTGTTTTTTACTTGTTTGCCTAAGTGGTTTGATGTAAATACATCACACTAAGGTTAGGATATCCTCAACTTGCCAAATGTAAAAGTAAGCACTCAGGTTAGGCCTCTAGCCTCACAGTAAAGATGATTCTTTTCTTATTGTATTCAGTGGTTTTGGGAATACTTTTCATAACTTCTGTGTGCTGTTCATATTTGTGCTTTACAGAATGCTCCTTCTTGAGAAAGTGCCCATATCAAAACATCAATAAAACAATGGAATTTTTTTTTTGCTTTGCTTTTTTCATGTTGTTATTTGTAGGCTTTTAGTATGGAGCAGAAAACTGCTTCCTAATTCTCCAGCTGCTGAGAACTACACCTTTGTAGATACAGTAAAGTCACATCCTAGATAAGTGTCACATCTGAAGCTGCTTGTTTCTGTTCATGCAGAAAAAACAAACCTAATGTTCTAACAAACCTATTATCCGTGCACTTCAGATGAAGCTTGCAGCTGGCTACTCTTGGGTAAAAAGAGATAGTGTCTTAGCACCTTTAGCTCTACAAAAAGATAAAAGATCAACTTTGACACAGAAATACTGCAGATTGTGGTGTCTTAGAGAGGTGGGTGTATATGCCCAATTTAGATTGGCAGTAATTGTAGTATATTTCCCCATAGAGTATCTATCCTGTTAAAATAACTGGTTTTTTTCATGTCACATTTACTGATAGTATTATCTGAGTGACATGGACAACTCAGTTAAAGTTACCTATTTATTATGAAGAAGCATAAATATGCAGTTTCTCTTGTAATAAGCTACAGCCTCGATTTGCTGATCCCCTTTTTTGGTTTTTATGTAAAACCTCTTTATAGATGAAGTTTTATGGTAGATTCTGTTACATAGGGATGCAAAAAGATGTAAACTCAGTTGGGTTTTCTTGATACAGTGAGAAGCTTTTAAATGAAGTGTCATTAAAAGAAATAAAAATAAACATTAAAAAAAAGAGACATTTTTCTTTTCCAGCTAAGACTAAGATAACTAGAAGGACTATTTTTGTTTCTGTAGATATTCACATGTGACTTCTTAGTTAAATTGTACCTTGAATATGTTTATGCTTCTGAGAACGGAAGATCAAGGGCTGTATCTTGCATGCCTTTCTACCTGTTCAGTTCAAGCTGCTGTGTCATAGCAGTACTGTTGGGTGTATTTAGCATTCTTTCATGTCCAGTAAATTGCAGAGATCTTGTTTCTGGTGTTTCTGGCTGCAGCTTTTTTGTTGATGCACTTTGAACTCTTCCCGGAAGGCTTTTTATTACTCACTGTTCAAAAACATTTTTAGTTCTTTCCACATATTCTGACAAAGTCACTGCATATGTCAAAACATATGTATAGCTTCAAAGTTATCTGCTTCTAGCAGCAAAGCAAAAGCTGTGGTTCTTTGAGCTATTCTTGGACAAAGTGAGGACTTGGTATGCAGGGTGTGAAGGTGGGAAAGCACTGAAGGGGAAAGTGAAGACAGGAGACAAAGGAAACTTCTTGTATTGTTCTTAGTGTTGAGATGTAAATTTTGATTTGCAAAAATAATTAGTAATTGAATTTCGATGGATAAAAAGGTGGAGAAACGTGACCGGGACGGATATACCTGCTGTGTGCTGCTCTCTTGCTTTGAGTCCCATGATTCAGATTTAGCACTGGGTGCTGTTGAAGAACTGAAGAATCCATGTGGCTGGCTGGTGATAAGGTGAGCAGGAGCAGCAGAGAGCTGTGGCTCATGGAGAACCTTTTTCCTTGGCTGGATCTGCTGACTGGTGAATTTCTGTTCAGCCTCTTCCAATATGCCAAAAGAGGTTGTTAGATGGTACCCCAAACCCCTCAAGGATTTCTCTTACCTCTAGTCCGCTGAATACCAGATCATTTTTGATCACGCTGAGCTGAGATCACTTTGGAATCGTGAACTTGTGTGAAGTAGAGATGGTATGTTCCATGTTTCTCTAAAAGATTAGGATAAATGAGTTGCCACTTAACAGTTTGTTACAAAGCAGGTTGGTCAGGGGAGGCTCATTGCCTGTCTTGAGTCAGGAGTCAGGTGTGCCTGGGACATACTGCATAGATAGACACTGTTCAGAATTAATGCAATTCCCTCTATTCTGCCTAAGCTTTTTGGAAATGCCTGAATATTGTATCATGGGGAATTTTTGAAAGCATTCATTCTTTCTACCTCTTTCCTCAGAAGCTTTTTTTTTTTGCTGGTTTTTCTTGTATGTGAGCTCATAGGGTGTTTGCTATTGAAGCCTTATATGTGTTTTGGTCCTGCCCTTTCTGTCGTCAAGTACCACTAAATACATGCAGTAATCCTCTGGGTAACTCTTCATCTGACTCATATGATTTGTGTCTTACAAAGACAGGCACTGTAGAAGGTTAAGTGCAGAATTGGTTCTTGGGCAGATGGGGTGATCCATTTGCTCACAGTCCAGATCTTGACTGTTGCTGTTCTGAAGGGTTTTCTCGCTTTTTGCCTTGTAACTGGATGAGAAGTTGGGTCAGCTCACTGGTTTCAGAGGGTCCTTGACATAACGCTTGGATCTGAAGTCTCTATCTGGAACTACAGATGGCTGAAAAGAGTGGAGAAGAATATATGCAAGCTATTCTGAAGCTCTTTGCTTTCATCAGCTCTTTTGAGATGTGTCATACCAATCTTATTTAGTTACAGAGACCTTGAGTATAGGATATGGATTTTGTATTTTCTTAATAAGCAAAACCTGGATATGGAAATGATACTTCTGTGTTTTGGCTGCTTTTTAAGAGTCTTACAAAATAGCAAAGAAAATTTTGAATACTTTGTTGGTAACCTTTTTAATACAAAGTATAAGTTTTGCTAAAATGCAGTAAAATTTTCCCTTTTTTATTTGATTATGTAAGTTGTTGTGTAACGCTGTTTTTGAAAGGTTTTTGGGTACTTTTTAGGACTTTTTTTCACCATGTCTCTATTTGCTCTTGGCCATATTTGAGTTTATGCATAATGACTATGACTTGAACTATGTTGATAATTTATCTACTCAAGCTTGTCGAAACTACTCTAACTTGCCTTTCAGAACAGGCTTCTTAATATCTCAGTTCTAAGCCTACTAATTAGTAGTCAGCATTGATCATAAATCAAAACTAAGCACTATTGTGCGTCCTATACAGGATGAATTAAAAAAGCTTTCTGCCTTGTCACAGGCATGTTTTTCTTGGCACTTCTTGTTTGAGGATATATGAAATGTAGTAGCTGTCTAATGTTGATCCTTCTCAGTTAAACACACTGAAGTTGTAAAACAGTATTTCTCCCATGCTTTAGGTCCAGCAGTGATTATGGAAAGAAGTGAGTGAAAAATATAACCATTACTTTAAAGCTGCAGTGTTGTGGTTTTTAAATTAAATCTTTTAAATTTGTTTTTTGGTAGCACTGATATATTTGCTTGTATGTAAAACTTGTGTGCAAAAAGGTGCTCAGATATGTTGCTTTTCATGAAGTCTCTAGATCTGTTATGTGATGATGCATTTCATGTAGGAGTATCTTTGCTATGTACTGTGTCATCCTTCATTTTCAGAATTTTAAGATCCAAAGATACTAAATTCAGTTTCTTTTAAGACATTCATATATACTTGCCAAAACACTACTCAAAATAGCCTAACCATATTCTGCAGCATATTGCTGCCTGGGTCAATGGTCCAATGTTAGAATTATAAATAAAATGTATTCAGTGGGCTATGAAATCTGAGAATAGAAGTGTGGTTGCAAAAATTGCATGATTTTATGTAGACTCTTTCCAGGTTTATTTTCTTGAGTGGGATTCATTAATAGAATTGAATAGAACTAATTTCTAGTCCCTCCCTAACAGCAGTCAACGGGTTGCTCTCAGTAATTATATTCCAAGGCACCAAAATTATTAGAGTTCTCAGCTTTAGTTCTGGAAGGGAGAGCATCTCTGCTGTTTTGTGTGATTGCTGCTGCCTTGGTTGGCAAACCAGCACCATGTTTTGGTGGGGTTGGTGAATTGTCTCTTGGCTCACTGTTGGCTGCCTTAGGCTGTCTGAGGGGATGAGGACTAGAAAATGCCTTTGTGTTGTAGATGAAACAATGCTTCTGCACCTGAAGGGAAAAGGAGTAAACAGAGCAATAGCAAGGCTCTATGTAAGGAAGCTGGAGTCAAAAGAATTAATACAGATATATATGAAATAGAATCTAAGGAAAAAACTGTTTTGGGTGTGTTCCTGTTTGGTTGAATAAAGCTTACTTCCTCAGCCCCATCTCTGGGTGTGGGAAGACAGACCATGAAGTTTTGAGGAAAAGGGGAGAAGGGAGGTTTGTTTCCTTTTTGGGTTGAATATAAATTATACCCCTATAATTAGATACTTTATCTAGGAAAAAACTTTTGAGATAGCTAAGGCCAGCAGCAGTGATCATGCAAAACAGCCCCTCGAGACTGGGGAAGTGTTCTGCATTCACGTTTTAAATTTACTGCTTTAGTAGCCTATCTCGGGATTATAGATGTTTGTGTTAAGTATTGGAGCTGTTTTCTCCCCATACCTTTTGTCTGGTACCAGAATACTTGCTAGTCCTTGTGAATGGACGTCACAGTGATCAAGCTGCCTGTTGTCAGATCCCTTCTATTCTGTCACCTTTTGATGACTCTTGGAGTAATTAAAAAAATGCTGAAGACTAGAAATGTCAGGTAATTAATAGATGCTGTTACTGCACATTTTTTGTAGAATTGTATGACTTTCTGTCCCTGTGAGAGAATATAAATAAACTTTTTCTATTCTACATTTGGTGTTAGTTGGACAATTAGTTGGCACAAGTGTTACTGGCTAGCAAGTCTCACTTGTGTTCTAGATGGCTGTGTCTACAATTCAGTTTTAGCTCTAATTTATTATTGAAGTAGATCTTCCAGTTGTTCCCATTTGCTGGGCTTACATTCATATCATGGGGCAGTCTGGCAGCATGTGAACTCAATTTCTTTCGGAAAAAGTATTAAATCAAAAAGTCCTGTCAAGGATTACCTCTGATAAGGTCAGTTTGTTGATTAGCACTTGGTCCATCTGCCTTGAGGCTTTCACCCAGGAAGAGAAAGAGTCAAGAGGACTGAAAGAATAACCTATGCCAACTGCGTGGTAGAAAGGGATGGCCACTGGTGTTTAGAAAACCAAACTTGGTTTTGCCAGTTGTGAAACAACATGTACAGTAATAGAATTTATAAACCTTTTTATGAGTCTATACGTGCAATTAAGCCCATAATAACTGCTTACAAATGAAGGCAATTTTTTCTGAGTGTAGCTGTTTCCAGTAAAAGTATAAATGTGGCCTTAGGTGTAAGAGTAAAGTCTTAGTTCCTGTAGTACAACTTCTTATGCAAATTTTGCAGTGTTTGGCTTTTCTTGTATGTAGGAAATAGTTCATATTTCCTGTTAGGTGAGGCTGATTTCTTTGCAAGGATAAAAGGAAGCAAAATGTCTATTACAAGCTTTAGAAGTCTGGGGAATTTTTGTGTGTAAAAACTGTGAGAAACTGTAAAAGTACATGACATATTTGACACGCAGGGTGTAAGTTGTAACTTTACCATTTCAAATTAGATTGAATTAGCCAGAGCAGTTCTGACTGCATTTTATTGATAGATTACTTTGTCAAGTGTTGCAAACTTCTCAGTAGTAAAAGCTCCAAGTTTGTTCATCTTAATCCCATAAATGTCTAGGTGGTTAGTATAAACAGGTGACAGTTCAAGATTTGTTGTGGGTTTGCTACATTTGCT
The DNA here is from genome assembly GCA_013397955.1 of Grantiella picta. NCBI lineage: Eukaryota > Metazoa > Chordata > Aves > Passeriformes > Meliphagidae > Grantiella > Grantiella picta. Next base: position 941,715 of record VZRM01001744.1, on the reverse strand, counting down.
TTTCCTAATGAGGAAATCAGCAGCTAGTTCTCTTTATTCTCTGATGGATGGTGGGATTTTAATGATTCCCCAATCCCAATTTATTCCCATTTGTGACATTTCAAGATGGTTGAGTGAGCATGAAGAGAGATGCAGGAACATAGGCATGGTATGTCTGTAGTAGACTTGAGGAGCTTACAAATATTTGTTAAGTAAAGGTCTATAGTCGTAATGATCTTAAGGAGAAGGAAATTAATTCTGACAGCAAAAAGAAGCCAGTGAAAACCTCTTAAAAATCTAGTTGGCATTAAAAATGTGACCAGGTTTTTTTGTGCTGCTGTACAAACATTGTGAAATGAATGTAGCTTGGAGCAAATCTGACCTAATTTGAAATAACAAATTTAATGCTAAATGAATATCTTGTATCTGTTGTCAGAGTCAATATAGCTGAAAATGGCTTTTCTATTTCTTCTTGTGCTGCAGACATCATTGATTTTTATCACATTAGAGATCCTAATGTAGCTCTTTGTGGGCTATTTATACTTATATAAGAAGTTCAAAAAAAAGACATACTTTGGGACTGAAAGATGCCATCCAGGTCACTTTGTGGTTTCCCCATAGTTATGGCAAATACCTCTTTTAATCATGGAAATGAAGCTTTTCAAGTTAAAAAACACTGTTGGCCCCTCCCACCAAGAAAAAACAAAACCAAAAAACTCAACCTGGGAATATGCTTTTTCTTGGAGTACCTTTAGTACACTTGGTACAAGGACTTCAGGAGTGGTAGTTGAAGTACTTTATTTTTCAAGAAAGGTTTCTGTTTAACTCTTCATTGTTGATGCTTTTAAATGGCTTCTTTCAGAATTACAGCTGGGGAAGTTCTAGGAAAAATTTTGACCCAAAAATATGCCAGCTTTGCATCCAGTCCTTCAGGATTGTTTCAAGCAGCAGAAAAGGCACATCTTGTGGCTGTCATGGGAAAAGGGGAAACCCTTAAAATCTAAGACAAGACAGGAATACATATCTCATTCATTTTGCATAGCCAGCGGGCTATGCATAACTCCTTCTCCATTAATTGGGCAGTCAACTAATAGAGAAGGATAATTTTTATTTCTTTTTGAATTTACTGGTATGGTTGAAAGAAACAGTACGGCATTGTGATAGAGATTACAGCCCTGCATCTCCAATTGAGGGGGTGGAATATGCTGTGAAATCTAACTTTGGTGTACAAGTAGCGAGTTGGGTCCAATTACAAGTAAGTTCTGTTGGTCACTTCAGTACCTGAATTACCTCTGGAGCAGTTTAGGCCTATATTTGAAATGAAGCATTATTACAGATGAGTGGGGAGGAAAAAATAAATTTTAATGGAAATTTGGAAGGAAAGCTTTGCAGGGGTGATAGTGCCAACCTTAATTCTTCTATTCTGCAAAATAAGTATCAAGATCAAACTGTAAAAAATAGCTAACCTGAAACACATGATAGAAAGAAGAAGTTTGTTATGGTTGTTTATGGTGAGTTTATTTTTGGAAGGATGTTCCTGGGAGAGCAGAGGGCTTATTGATGTATGCTGTAACACAGCTCAGTGCAACATATTTTTGCTGAAGTTTGACTCTTGCCTGAAACCATTTTCCACAGCTTTCCAATTGATTTTTCTGCAGTACTGTTTCACTGCAGCATAACTGGATACTGGGGTGACTGGTGCTGCTCTTCTGGTATTACACTCGATGTTGGACACTGTCCCTATTTTCTCTCTGACCAGTGCATGTGACTTAAGTGCTTCACTGTTGAGAAGTCTTGTTCAGAAGCAGCATAGATTTGGGCTGCTTAAGTGTAGCTGCTGTTTTCAGATATAGTTAGCAGTTTATTTTTCAGTTTTATTCAAACTGTCTTGTACTTTTTGAAGACTTCCCTACTTTCTCTTCTCACAGTTCTCCTCATCCAACCCCAGGTTTTCTGTTATTTCTGGTGTTTGCTTGTGTGCTGGTTTACCTTTGGATGGGTATTCATGTTTGGGACACCTTGCAGTGCAGTATAATGGCTGAACCTGCTGGATTCATCCTTTTAATTCCATATCCTTTAGGCTGCTTAGTTATAGCTTTGTTTTTGTGATCTTGGCTTGGCTGCTGTCTTGCCTGTACTTTTGAGAACAACGTTCCCAATAACACTGTAGGTATTCAAGTATAAAAAAACTACCCTGGTTTTTTCATCGTAGTAAGTTTGAACAATAGCTGATGTTATTGAAATGGTAAAAATCCCCCTATTCCCCTTCTTTTTATAAGGCTACTTTTATGCTACTGGTCGTAGCATTTAAAAATGGCTAGGAAAAACCCAACCTTGCATCTTCCTTTTTGAAAGTATTAGAATCAGTGGAAATTCCTTGTCAGTGCCTTAGCTACAACTCAGTTTTGGAGTTCTAGACGTCATCTGGCAGCTTTTCTTTTTTATATCAATACCAGTAGATTTCTTTGACGTGGCTTTTTTTTCCACCAACCAATGTGATGGTGGCAATCTGTCTTTTTTCTAGGCTTCCTTCGATCACTTTTAATGTTGGTAGATCTGTAATGTGACCAGCATAAAGTTACCACTGGAAAATAACTGGAGGTGCTGGGTCCTTTGAAAGGTTTCCCATCAGAACGTGGCAAGGATGATGAGCATCACAGATGCTAATGTATAAAACACTGTGTAGGAAACCACCTTTTTTATTGTGACACTGGGATTACTATTAGACTTGTTTATTTCAAGGTTTGTGTTTTTATAATTTTCTTCTAGCTTTTCAATAATTGCACATCTTTAAAAATTGTAAAACCTGAGTGCATATTTTCATTGAAGTATCATGTGCTTGTCAGCTGCTTTTCCTAGACCAGGTTGTGGTGCCTTTTAGGAAAATGACGCTTGAGTACTTCTCATTGCCAAAAAAAACCCCAAAACCAAAACACAAACACACATACAAAACAAAGACAAACAACCCCCCCTCCCCCCCCCAAAAAAAATCTCAAAACTTAAAAGGTTGGCTCGTTTAATGAAAAACAGAACAAAGTGAAGGGTGGGGGGAGAAAATTATACTGTGCATTCCATATGTGGTCAGCCTATTTTTGTCTAGTTTTTCTGTCGAGCTGCTTTTTTTCCCCCTCTGTTCCCAATGTTTTTTACAGATGCTGGAATTCTCTTTTTATGCTGTTTATTAATATAGTGGACAATCCTTTAAAGATGCTTAGATGGGAAAATTTTGTTGGTGTAGAGGGTGTCAGTGGCATGAGTAAGAGAATGGAAATTATTCATAATTTTTAAGTATTTAAAAAGATCATGCCTCAGTGGCATTTATAAAGTGTCCTTCCTGTTTAATTAGAAAAACTGTGATCCAGCAATGGCAACTGTTCCTCTAGGCTGAAGTTCCGATTTTAACCTGGCATAAGTCTGTGCTGCTGCTGAAAAAACTAATAGCACTTGGCCCAAATTGGATTAGTGTACAAATCCAGCTGGAGTGTTTTCTGGGGGCTGCAAGGAATATTAGTCTTCAGTCTGTTTGCAGCACAGCAAAGGAAAAACTTGTATCAGCACAAATACTGAGGCAAAGCATAAGTCAGTCTTGTAGGGTGGTATTTAAACATTTATCTAGGAATATTTTTCAAAACTGTATTTTGTGAATATGCATCTGAAATTTTTGAGAGCTCAAGGGAAGAGCACAACCTGTAGCACTGCTCAGCTTAAGTCACACGTCAGATCAGCTGATATTGGTGGATATACATAACTCTATACTTTGGCAACATGCTTTTGAGTTGACACTTCTTAAAGCACTGGTTGTTGCAGCTGCTGCCCAGTGTGTTGTAGGATGAAGGCAAGTATTCGTTCTTGGTTTTAAAAGTACAACTTAAATGTTTGTAAATTACATGTCCTTTAGTGTAGTGCAGTCGTGGCTTTAAATTAGTTGTGTGTTTCCCAGTCAGGATGTGTGTCTCCAAATGAAACATTTGTGGAGTATGGTAATCTTAGTAGTATACATTTTCAGATGACTCCCCAAGTTTTTATCAAATGGGAAGCTTTCACAAATAAACTGTAAATAAATAACTACATGTTAATCAGATGTATCTCACTTGGACTTCCATGCTTCACTGAAGTTTAACTTAGTTTTTTTTGTTTGTTTGGTTTGGTTTTTTGTTGTTTTGTTTTTTTTTCCCCAAGTCTCATTACTAAAATGACTATTTCAGGAGAAATATGTATCTGATATATCATTTTGGACAGCAAACTAGAAAGGAATATGCTCATTGCTCAAATAAATTTTTTAAGATGGGACATGAGGTGTGGGAAGATTTTTGCTGTGGGAGAACAACATTAGATTTCTTAAATTCAGGTTTTGAAGTTTAGATAAAATAAAAATCCATAATATTGCAGAGGTGGTACCCTTGTATTCTAATTTAAGGAAATGTAGAAATTACTAGTCTATTTCATGTCCTTCTAGCCCTATAAAGGCAAATAATTTTTAAGACCACAGTGAAACTCAGCCTTAGCATAGCATAAGTATTGGAATAAAAGATGAGATGAAACTATGATGTTTTGTATTAAAAAGGTTAAATTAAAGAGATACCATTACATTGTAGTGGAGAAGAAATTGCAAGATTTCTTTGTTTTGTAGGTCTTGGAAACATATACTGCTGGTAAAAGTGGAATATATACAAATTGGCTGATTTAGAGTAAACAGACTATTGACAAGTATTTATTCACCACTTTTTTGCTACATCAGTGCCAGGCAGAGCAGAATAGCTGCAACTCAGCAGGCATTGAGACATAAAAGACCACATCAGATTTTCACCTACTTTTTACCAAGTTAGGGTTTGTTTTTTTTTTCATTATATTTGACTGAATGATTTAATCATTTATATGAAAAAATATTTTAAGAATTAAATTTTGTATTTCTTTTGACTAAACTCATTGTGTATCATTCTCGCCTTCTGTAAAGGACAAGCCTGTGACTTACCATATTCTGTGTCCTTGGCTCTGGGCTGTGTCCTCTGTAGCTGGCAGGAATTCCAGCAGTCCTGGTCCACCTCCCATTTCTGTCCTTCAGACTTATCTGCTACAAAACATAGCAAGCACTCTAGACAGGTCTTAGGATATCACCTTATCATTAGACCTGTCCATTTTCCTTTCCACTTTGTAAACAGATGCTTCTGTTGTGGGTTACAAAAGCAGCTCAGTTTTCTTCTAAGTCATTAGAAAACTGAACAGTGGTGGCAGCAATTTGGAAACAATGGCTTAGCACTTTAGCAAAACAGTTGCTACCATATTAAAAAGGGTGTAGTCTTGACAACACAAGCTTATTCCAACCTTCCTCACCCATTTTAGAGCTAAAATACCTATTTTTACAACTCTAGTGGAGGCTGTCTTATGGAAACAGAAGCACATAACCACCCACACAAAACTGAGGTATCAAATTAGTGCGTTTTGCCAAGGTTGCTTAAAAGTGGCAGCAGCGTATCCAGGAGAGCACATCATAGAGATAATCCTCTTGCTCTTTGGTTGGCTAACACCAGACCACAGAAGCAGAATTATCTTAACTTGCAAACGACATTGTCCTTATTTCTATTTCCTTATTGCCACAATAATATCACTGGGGTGAACTTGTAGAAGTCTGTCTATCTGTATTTTTCTCTTGCCATTTGTGCCAGTTAAGGGTTTTATCACACGTAGTTTCCTTTGGGCTGTGTGCTATAAAAAGTGCTTCCGAGGACATTAAAGAAAGAAGGCATCAAGAGGGAAGGTTTAAGGTATTGAAAGAAATTTTTACTAGCACTAGAAATCTTTTAAGTCTTTTGACAAATTTTTGTGGAATTGCTTAATGGCAGAGTGTCCCACCTGGGATATTTTGAGAACACTTGATATAATTCCAGTTGCTTTTATTCTGTTTTAGTATAAATTTTCAAGGGAAGAGCTGACCAAGTGTTGAGTAAGTCAATCTAGGTGCTCTTTGTAGTCTTCTGTAGAGACTAATTTGGTTTAATGTAAATAAAAAGAATTTTGGTTTTTGTCCTTTTGAAATTTTCTGTGATGCTCATGCCTTGGTTTTATCACTTGGGTGGGATTTTGAGTAAGATGCTGCCTAAAGTACTTGACCTTTCTCTCCTTCTGCTCAAGTTGATGTGTGGAGCTTCTTGTTCTTGAGTTGCATGCATGCCAAACTGAGATGTTTACCCTGTATCTGTACCAAGTATTGTAGTCTTAAAGATTAAGCAAACCCCATCAGTCCTTCTTATTTTTTCATTAGCATTTAGATTGCTGTGTCACTTTTGTTTTTGTCCAAGTAATGAAAGAGCCTGCTGTGTCTAATCTGTGATCTGTGTTCACTAATGTACCTTTCATTCTTTAGTCAGCAAATGCTAGCAGTTATGTACTGGAAGTGCTGTGCAATTGGTTGTCAACAGTAATGTAGTGATGACAAATTTCATGTCCCTATGATCTTTCTCTGCATTTTTAAAAATAAGTCATATAATCAGGGAATTCAAAAAATTACACTTATCCCTGTATTTCCCTCCAGAGAGGAAGTCCAGCTCTGCAGCTTTCTCTGGATGTATAATTCTTTCAGACCAAGCAGTGGTGGTCTCAGATGTTTGCTTTCTTAGCCTTAAACGGAGCATCCTGCTTCAGTGTTTTTCAATACAGTTTTTGTTCCTCTTGCTTTGATTTTTGAAGCAATATGGTTTTTTCTTCTCTTGCAAAGGCTCTTTATGTTGGCTCTGTCAAACCCTGTGAAAATTGAAGTTATATCCTGGTTATGATGTTTAACCATAGAAGATTTGTCCTGGAACTCTGCAGCTTCTGTCATTTCCAGTTGAATTCTTTAACCTAGTTCTTTCACAGAGAGCTTGTGCATTCAGATTTTCCATGTAGGTCAGTTTGGACAACTTCTCGTTGCTTGTAATGCCTCTAAAGCTGCATTGCAGTATGACTACAGCTTAGACACAGTTTTATTTCCCCTAACATAGAAAACAAAGCAAGGTAAGCTTTGGCAAACCTGGACTGTAGCTGCTAATTGTAGGCTTGTAATTCCATGCAAACTTGGTTACTGAAGCTCAGGTTGTTGCATTTCAGCTGTTATTGGTACTAGATATGAGTGGACCAACGCCATGGAGTGTTTTTTTCATCTGCAGTAAAGTTGAAGAACTAAAAGTAAAGAGAAACTTGTGGTTTTGGTTCCTTGGTTTTACTGCACTGCAACTTTTTGTCCAAAATGCTGAAAGATTGCTTCCTTTACCTTATGTTAAATTAGGGAACATCTCCTATTTTAAATGGTTACTTTGCAGACATGCTGTTTATCAAGAAAAAAGCCTGTATATGCAATTAGATGATACTTTCTCCAGGAAGTGCCACAAATTCTTTGACTTGTGAATTATTGGTGATTATTTAGTGACAGAGAAGAGGTCTAGTTTTAAATGCTGCTTTTTACACTTATACTTGTTTCCAAAAAGATAGGAGTGTATTTGACTTAGCTCATATGTCTGGTGTCATCTTCTCCTCATTTTCCTGTCCTGAAGCCCTTTGTGCTCCAGTTTGCTTGATAACTTCTTGCCTCGCATGCTGCATTGTGAATTCTAGTGCAAGAGTTGAACTGGGAGTCGGGGGGACCATTTCTCTTGTCAGTAGCCAAAATTTCACCTGTGAAGTTAAACCGTTGTTTCATGGCTATTTTAACCTATCAGTTGCAGAAAGCTAGACCTGCATCTGCTTTTAGGGGATATAATAGTACTTGGAGGATGCTGTGTAGAATCTGTTGCAGTATTTTTCTGAAGTATTTCCCATCCCTCCTAATGGCTTTTCTGAATTATTTAAATGTCATCTGTGACAAGAATGATAGGCCAAGAGTCTGCCCTCAGTTATTGCACTTTAAACTCTGCTCTAAGAAAATTGATTAAATTGTCTGACTGTATCCTGAATGCTGAAATTTTATTGCTGTTGATGCAGTTGCTGATAGGCAGAAATTAATTTATTGCTGCTAGACTTCCCTGTTCCTCTGTTTTGGTAGGAGCATCTTTGTGGCTCTAACATATGTTGCTTCCATAATTTATGCTTCACATTCAAGTTGTGAAATGGTGGAGCTTTGGCTGTCTTCCCCTTATAAATGTCTACAAAAGACAAAGTTGATCATTTGCAAGATTTCACATGACACCATCCTACCTGGAATAGTAGTTATGTGGGAGCAGCATGGTCCTGTTCCCGTCCTTTTCCTGATTGGTTTCATTTGGATGTTCTTACATGTTTATTGAAATGTTGCTTTGTATTATTTTGAGCACTGAAGACAGGAAGTAGCCTTTACGAAAGATTCTAAAATCAGACTTGAAATTAAAAGCATCTTGTCTCTGTTTTTGTGGTTGTCTGTAATGACATGGCAGAGCATCATTCCCCCTCGGCAAGAGGACAGTTCCATCACACCACTCGGCGTAGTTCAGCCTCTTTGATTATTCATGTAGCTTCTCTTCTATATAAAAGCAAAAAACTGCATGTTGCAGTGCCATCAAAGCCATTGCACATTTGCATAAAGCTGCAGGTGCTGTTGTGCACATGAACTGTGAATTGTACAAGGATGAAAGAAGATGAAATACATGATTTTTTTATGCTTTCTGACAAGATTTTTACCCTTCTTTGAGTCACCAGCATCAAACTAATGGGATTATATTTTAAGCAAAAACTATGTCACAATAATTAGAAGTCATAAAATGGAAAAATTCCATGAAAAAACTTGCTCACCAGCTAAAAATAACATATGCTTTGATGTAAACATTCTGTATAAGTAGGTTGTGGAGAAATACAGCATTTTTCTGTTGAATTTGATCCCTTTGTAATAACTATGTGGCTATCAAATGTGCTGTCAAATGTACTTCATCACAGAAGAAGCATGTTGTTGAATATCTTCATTCTGAAAAAGCAGTGAAGCAACTGCAGTATATGCTTTACTGTGTCAAGGAACTCTAAATACAGATTTTTACTCAGAGTGCAGTGGAAGCTTCCAAAAAAAAAAGTGCCATTTGTAGAAACCTCATTACCTTGGGATGTACTGGTGGCTTGTCTCTAATAAGTTCCGAGTTCCACGGGGATGAGTTACCTTCTCTCAGTCATCAGAGTTAGCAGTTAAAGCATCTTCCCAATCTGCAGTTCCTGCTGTGTCCAGTTAATAGATGCAATGACAAAGATTGGATCCTCTTCTTGGTGATGATACATGAAGCAAATCACTTTGAGGAGTTTAACTGAAGTCTTGGTTTACAGTGCTGCAAAGCTTTTTTCTTGCTCGTGGATGGTTCCTTGGCAGTCCTGCAGTCCCAGCTGGAGCTTGGGAAAGCAGCTTGAAATTCTCAAGTACACCTAGCACTTGTGATCATGTTCCCAGTGGTGCAGTTGACTGTCCCAGGGCATAAGCATAAAATACGGTTTCACTGGTAGATAGACAAGAAACTATTGAAGAATAGAAAACTTCTGGTGATTTCTGCAAGAGTAACTTATAATAAAGAGGTAGGAAATCATGCAGAGAGCACACTGATAATGTTCAAGATTGGGTACTCACCTTGATTGCCTGATACCCTTAATGAGCTCTCACATGAGGTCACAAATCTAAGAATGCAAGTCATGCTTTTAAGTTCAGGGCAACGATTGACTTCTGTTATCACGGGGAGGAGATGCTGGCAGTTTGAGGTTTTTGTATTAATAAAGTCATAAAGAACTGATGGGAGCAAGTTAGCTGTGAGTAGATTTCCTAACTGATTATCACAGATTAGGAATTCTGGTTCATTTACGGGGAGGGATTTGGAAATGAAGGTGAAAGATTTATGTAGCTCAGTTGAGAGGAACCTGAGTTAGTTACTTACTTTTTTATCTGAGCAGTGCTTTCACCCATTCACATGGATTGCACATTGTTGTTCCAGTTTTTTAATTGTTCATTCCTTGTACTTACTTGCTTTAGTATTATTCTGGAGACTATTTACGTGGTTTGCAAACCATTCCAGTGGTTGCCAGTGGTCTCTTCTGGCCCACAGAAATATGTTTGATATATATGCTTGAGATATAAAAGAGGAAACTGAATGTGTTGGTTTTATTTTTTTCCTCCATCTCCCTTCTCATGTTGCAGCTAGTCTTACATGTGTAGGAAAAAGGGGAAGTATTTCATCACTGTTTTGTTCACAGAAGAAGAAATTTTGCTGTCCAAGGGTAATTTTAAATGATGTGCCATGGGCCATCTTTATGAAGATGCTAATGGTCAAGAGGTAATTGTTAACCCAAGTGTATAAGAAAAGTTCCAGTATTTGTACAACCACTTAGAAATTCATGGACTTGAGAAGAGGCTTTTGCTAGTCCTGCAAGGGCTGTCAAATGGTCTTCCTTCACAAGACTGACAAAAGTATGTTGTTAAAAGTACATGCTTATTTCTACCAACAAGAGTGGCCAGCTCCATGTGTTTGAATGTGACTATAAAAACAGCTCGATAAATTGGTAACATTTTGAAACAGTAAGTTGCTGATAAACATGAGACACAAAAGAGTGAATGAAAAGAATGGTATTCGGAAGAACTTGAAGCCTCTGTGAAATACTTAGTGGGAGAATGAGGGCAAGGTAAAAGCAGTACCTGGATAACAGAAATAATTAACCTTTTGGATACAGGATTACCTGGCAAAATAAATGTTTTCCTATTTTTTTTTTCTTTTTAAAACGAATTTCTAAAAATCGCTTGCTCTAGGCACCTAGGTCTTAACAACATCATAATGCATTAAGTGATTGCAAGTTGTTACTGCTGAAAAGGTTCTATTACATTGCATGCCAGTTCATGTAGTGGTCAAAGGGCAAAATCTCACCCAAAGTGCTTACTGAAAGTGGGAAAATGCATTTTATTTGGAATATATCTTTTTGTTTGTGTGAAGACAAATTAAATTTCACTTGTTTTCCCTTCTCTGTTGTGTTGTTGTTTTGTTAGTCATATTCATAGCCTGTTGCATCCTTGGAAGCTGATTTCCCAGCCTTTCTAGTAGGCAGTCCTTTCGGGTAAATTTGGGTTGAGCAAGGTTGAGCATGGGAAGGACACAGAGAGTTTTGTTCGGGTGTGGAGTTTTTGTGTCTTTTTGTTTGCTTGTTTTGGGGAGAGTTGTTTTGGTTGGGTTTCAGTTTTTGCATTCTTGCATATTTCTAGTGAAGATCAGAATATTTTAATGTGTCCAGAAAGGCTGCTAGAATTGTTCAGTTACACTTGATTTCTCTAATTCTACTTTCACTTTAGTCAGCAGAGAAATTCTTGTTTATTACAGTCAAAGCAGCATGACTCCCCATAGTACAATATTAAATGTTCCAGTTAGGGTTCTTACCTACAGTTTCAATGCAATTGTTTTGTTTGATTTTACAGCCTTTTACTACCATTGTAGATGTTGACCATTACATGGTCTAAGGCACAACCACATCCACAATTGGTGCAAACTCTTACATGAAATACCTCAATTACTGGTAGCAGTTAAGCAGTTTATACTGTTACAATCTGCACTGGCTGATTAAAGTTAGCATGGTGGGTAAGGATATCTAGGAAGCTGGCCACCTTTGGGAACAAGGTTGTGCGTAAATATCCTTAGCAAACTTGCCTTTCACGAATTTCAGTTGAAAACATTCTCCACATCCTTGCAGCTGTAAGGGGGATGCAGGTGAGGAGGGGAACAAACCTCAAATCTCTCAGGAGGTAATGCTTTATAAGTTCAGGGACTGCTTGGTCCCTGAAGAATGCCACAGCTGTTCAAGCCATCTAGGGCAAACTGCTTGTTTTCCATCACAGTCTTTTGAAGCCAAAAATCTTGTTACCATATGTTGAATTTCAGTGACAGCTTGACAGGCACTGATGTTCAGGAGAAGTGGTTGTTCTCCATGTTTTTCACCTTAAATTCTGTAGCATATTAAAACCAGCAACAACCCTAATAGAAGGGAGAAGAAAGGGCAAACCTTTTTGTATACTGAGGTAGAATCTGATGCAGAAATTTTTTTTCGATACTATAGTACGGAGCCTTTTGCAAGATCATGGTAAAAAAAGTGAAGGTCGCTGAAGGGATATCAATTCTACATTGCAAAATCAAAGCCACACTCTTGAGGGCTTCGGTAGGGTGGATAAAAACCCTCAGTTTAACTGGAATGATACTGTATTTCTTGAGCAGGAGAGAAGGAGAAAGTTAAGCTTTAACTATGAGATTAGAAAGTTGCGCATTTCAGAAGCTTCTTTTTGTTGCAAAATTGGTAGGGAGGCCTCTTGGCTGCAGCTGACCCTGCCCTTAAGTCTTGAAAACGCAGAGTAGAAAATTTCTGTCCTTTATAACCAAACTCTTGAGGCACTGTTTACTGCATAGTTCCTAAGTGTCTCTTGCATATGACCACGGCAAAAGGCAAAATCTACAGGGTAGTGATGACATCTTGCCAACAAGTATGTCCTTTCTGGCTTGCATAAACCTGTCCTGGTGAGGTTAGTGTTCCCTGCATTGCTATCTGGAGACCATAACTTGAGTATTTCCCTTTTCCTTGGCTGCCGCAGCCCATCAGGCTGGCTGTATCCAGCCCCTGCTCGCAGCACGGGTTAGCTCATCTGTCCGAGAGGGTGGAGTTTGCAGAACAAGCGCTATGAGAGCGTAGACAGCCGGCAGGAGCTCTGGTTGCAGTGTTTCATCAGCTGCTAATCCGTTTACAGTGCAGCTAATGAGATTGCTGTGCTTGGTGCTGCAGACGCTCTGTGCTCCACCACTGTAATCGAGATGGCTGGTGGTGTGTAGGAGCCAGCTCGTGTAGGAAATCGAGTCACCTATTACAGTGGAGACAATTCGTCATTACTTTCTGTTCTGTAACTCTCTTGCGTTAACGCAGGACCTTTGTCTCAAGACAGGTTTGGATGTTTTCTGAGTTCAGTCTCTAAATGAACACAATGTTTGTTGGGGTTAAAGAGATAAGTACTTTAGTTAAGTTTTTCCTTTCAAGTATTGGCACAGTGCAGTTAATTCTCCTCTTTCAGTGAAAGTGTATAGTTTGCCCTCAAATTTGTTAGCTTAAAACCAAATTTCTCTGTGACTGTTTCTTTTTAGGTCAGTGTACTAACAGGCTGTATATGAAACTTAAAGCAGCATTTTTTTATACCTTTTCCCTTAGTTCTCATGCCAGCGTGAATTGTTTTGTTGAAGTAGTTTCTTTACAATAAAAAAATAAGGAAAAGACTTTTCTTTTAAAATACTATAATAAGTAGTTAATCTGAAATTCTTGCCCTTGTCTCTGTAGAGCTGTAAATGGAGGGTAATCTTTGCTGTGGGATGTTTAACTATTTGCTTGGATTGTCATGGCAGTAGTGTCTCCAGATTCTTCAGCGAGGCTGACTTTGCTCATGGACAAATTACCCAAAAACCCCAAATAAAACCCAGCCCCCTTCTGTGCCCCAACAACAACAAAATTCCCAGGCAAACCACATAGTTAGAAACTACATTTTATCTCTTGTGGCTTTAGTAGTTATAGGAAACTAAAGTCAGTCTTTCTCCCTTCCTCCCACTCCCACCCCTGCTTCTTTTTTCCCCTCTCTGCTAATAAAGACTCTCAGATAAATAATACGTGAAATAGAGGAGATAACTTAATCTGCTTTGGCATTGTGATGAGTTATACCAGGAAGACAGCTTGTGTATAAAATTTAATGTAATATCATCTTTGTGTGTTGTAATGGGTGCAACGGAGAAAAGTTCTGAATGCACTCAATATGATCAGAAAACTTAATGTCTATAGAATCCAACAGTGACAGTTGATTTTGAAAGGTTTTCCTTGAAATTGGAAAAGAATATTGATTCTCAAAGTCTTAGAGGGCAGTGCACATTTTCAGTTACTATATTTCAGGAGTGTTTGAAATGTAGATCTAAATGTTTGTATTTGATGTGATACTCCTGGTTTTACTGAAACTGTTCTGTTTTCTTCTAGGTGAATCTGGACTGGGAAAATCAACATTAATCAACTCATTATTCTTAACAGAACTGTATTCCCCAGAGTATCCAGGTCCTTCACACAGAATTAAAAAGACTGTACAGGTATGTCTGGGGAAAAAAAGCTATAGCATGAATATTGTAACTTGCAATTTAGTAATGTAAGGTGATATACAGTTGACACATACGCATCTGAGTTTTAAGATATGATGTGAAAGTCATGATGTGAAACCACTAATATTTAGTGTGTCTTTCAGTGTATCTTAGCTATACAAGACTTTCAGGTTCTCAAACCTGTAGCCTGTTGAAATGTGGGAGCTCTGACATGTCTTGTGTTTCGCTTGCACAACTTTGCAGGTTGTATATGCACAACATATGCATGCACCACTTTTTGAAATTGTAGTGTTTATTATCAATTAAAATAGTAAGTAAATCTGTAGAAATACATATATGTGCAGTAAAACTCCTGGCTGATTAAGGCAGGCTTTTAGAGACCAAGTATTAAAGGATTTTATGGAAGTGCAGGGACCTGGGGTATAAAAGCATCTGTGAGTCTTCTGCAGACTGTATCCTTTGTGGTACCTTGTTTACCTGTTACAAGTTACCTGAAACATCAGGGATTGGGGTGAACCTGTCTGACTTCAAGCACTAGACTAACATAGGCAAAGATGATGTTCCTGCAAGTATATGATGCAACTCAAATATTTAGTTGAAGACTGGAAAACTGAAGTTGATCCATTTGTTTTGTGTAACTTGCTACTGATCAATTATATTTTCTCTCAAGAAAAAAAGCATGTTTTCTGTGTTACAAAAAGATTATTAAAAATAACAATTACATAATGCTAAGAAGCAATAATGTTATGGGTAGTTTAGGAAATCATTATGTTTGTGGGGTATTTTCTGCTTCCACAGCTGAGCAGCTGAGTAAGGATGCGTGAGCTCTGCTTGTCTCTCTTGATGTGCACTTGGTTCAGACTTTGGGGAAGATAGCTTGTGATATTCCAGCTTTGTACGGGTGATGGCTGTGAGTGCTCGCCATTGCTTCTGTTGTCCAACAGAGTTCCTCCAGCTGCAAAATTCAACTGTGGCTGAAGTGACTGGACAATTGCAGAGTTGTCATAAAGTGATTAAGCCCTGTGTTGAGTTAGGAGGGTGTGCAAGGTGCTAAACAAATTGCAAAACAATATTTTTTTACTCGTTGGAATCAAGTAATTAAACTCCAGTACCATGAACAACTGACCTTATTGCTTTCTGAGATCTCTGGGGCTTTTTTGTTTGGGGTTTTGGGTATTACATTTTTTAATCCAATGTCAGAACATGGAATAATTACCACAGTATAAGGGAAAAGTTAGTCATGTCCATATTGAGAAGTTTAAATGGCATTGCTTGTCAGTTAGCTCAACATTAAAGCTTGAATACTATTGGAAAATGAATTCATTGCAGAATATCAGTTTTTTAATTTGAAGGAACGCTCTTGAACATTCGGAGTTTGGTTAACGATATATTAATATCTTCTAAGCTTTGATCATGTCTGTTAGGCTATTTTATCAGTTTAATGCTAAACCATAGTGACTGACAAAATGGACTAGAAAGCTTATTAGCAAGGGCATCAAACCATTATTTGAATTAGAAGGGTTTACCTGTTTCAAAAGATTTTAAGTGGGATGCAAGAGGTGTGCAAAGAGTTAAACTCTCATATAATGTACTTAACTAAACTAATGTACTAAACTAAACAGTGACTGTTGGGAAATCAAGTAGAAGGGTGACTTTTTTTTATTGGACAAGAGATGTAGCATGATTTCATTACTGCTGATTACATTTTGGTTTAGCAGAAGCTAAACCAATTCAGGTTATGTTCATTGAATTTTAGTTTAAATAACAGTGATGGATTCCCTGTCATTGGAAGATTTTATTTTTTCAGTTGGGAAGAATCATTGGAAGAATTTATACCCAAGCTAACAAGAAAAAAGCCCAAACCAAGACATCTTTCAAAGATAACTTACTCCCACCCTAGTTAAAGGTGCATCAGTGTAAGAAAAAATAATACAAAACTATTTGTGGAATTTCTGGAATTTAAGTACTTACATCTGTTTGGTGGCAAGATTAGATGATCTGTTCATTCTGACCATCAGGGTGGTTTGATTTGCATTGATTTACTGGTTGAAGAAAAGCCCCATACTTTTCAGAGAGCCTCAGTTAATGGGGTTTTTTTTCCATGTAAAGCTGAAGAGGGGTGGGGAAAAAAGGGCTTGAACAGAGTTCAGGCTGAAAAGCCATTACATTTTCTTTTCCTACTTCTACTGTGTGGGCTAAAGCTTGAGGCCAAGAGTTCGCCAAAATTATTTTCAATGGTGAATTGGGGTCTAAAATGACTTAGGAAATAATATGATGGGAATGAAATAGATTTAAAGACCGTTGTCCCATTTAGAAACTACTGCCTACTAAATCTAATAGCTACTTTTTTTTGTATGCTTGCAGTGCAATTTTGCTTTCAGCTCTTTGGGATGAATGAAAACTCACTTAGTGTAACATTTTAAGAAAGAAAAGGAAACTATCTTTCTTATTTCACTGTCAGTGTAAGTGAGGATAAAATTGTTTCCCCCAGCAAGCTTGAAAATTGTGTGGGCTAGCAACTATGTGTATGTTGTGGAGGTGTTTTCAGTCAGATGTTAAAGAATAAGCAGTGGGAGCTGCTGTTTGGATCCACTGGATTTGTGCCCTTTGCCAGTGAAAACCTTTTTGCGTTGAGGATTGAAAGGTTTTTGTAGGGCAGACATGAGAAAAACCATCAGTATCCTCAAATCTTGGTTGTAATAATAACCTGCTCTTATATGGTGGGAACAATTTATTGATCAGGAATCGTATAAGAGGCTCTCACGTAGATAAACACAAACTATGGTTTGGGCTTGAAAACCATTGCAGTTTGGAGTTGTTTCGTGAGGCAGGTCCTTTGTATTAATCCCATGGAAAACACAAAAAAACCAGTTAATAGTGATTTGATGTCAGGTGAATTCAAAGGAAACATATTCCGAAATGAGGGGGTATTAAATGTGTTTTCTCTGATCATTATCTGACTGCCTTAAGTGCAGTATGGCAAAGGCATGTTTAATCCAATAAAAAGCAGTTGAGCTGTAACAAGCATCACGTCCTGACTGCTGTGTCGTAACTGGCAAGGAGACCCGTGTGACCCAGCTGACTGCAGTGCATGGGAAAATGGCTGTTCGGAGGAGACTTTTCTTAAAAAGTTTTAAATTCCAAGACTTGAACTAATGTTTTCCATGAATCCCTTGGGAATACTTGTAAATCAGATGATAGGATACAGTTGGATGCTTAACTATGAATGACACTAGTTTACAGTGATTTTCTGGATCTTTTCCAGATGTTGCTGCTCTCTCTGCCTTTGACCATGTATGGACATATCCATTTGGGTTAGAAAAATGCAGCTTTGCAGAGGCTTTGTGGCAGGGTCTTCATCCACTATTTCTTACCATAGAATCTACTGCTTGCCAATATATGGTAGATGCAGTCTGATTGTCCACAGCACAAGCATAGGACATTTAATTCATCAGCTAATGTTTCTTGTTCTGTAGGTTTGTGAAAACCCTGCTCTGATAGCAAGATCCCTACCTGAATTTATGAAAAGAAAAAAATTTAAATCCTCACCACCCAGTAATGTATTAGCACTGTCTGCAGAGATTCATTTGCTGCAGACCAATTTTCAGTTGACTTCACAAATTCAGCCACGCTTAGATTTTACAAGCATACAGAATCAGGGAAAATGTTTGGTGTGACATTTCTGAGGATCTCGTGACCTTTCTTTTCCTTTGTTATAAACATACCTTCAAGATAATGTTTTATTAATTGCTTCTTTTGTAAAAGCATTCCACCATGAGCCCATAATAATTTAATTGTTCTTGCTGGGAATTTTTGTGCTGGAGAATAAAGCTGATACCGTGTAGCTCTTGGCAAGAGTACATCTCTTAACATTATCATCTCTAGTATTTTGCAAGTGTTGTGAATTTCTTAAACTTGCAGAGAACTTGGTAATAAGAGGACTGTGTGGTTACTATATGCAAGATCGCAAAAAGAAGGCAAGGAATCAGAGGTTAATCTCTTGTGTGCTAAAGCTTGTGAGTAGTAAACTCTTGACTGAGTTGACTGTGGCTGGGGATTACTGTCTTGAGTTCTGGTATCAATTGTTTACAATAAAATTTATTTATAAAACTCTTGAGGATTGAGGGGAAATACGCTCACCACAATCAAATGCAAGATTCTAAAGCACTGCATGTATTCCTAGGTTCTCATGGCTTTCAGCTGCACCCTTTTGGAAGGATGAGAGTTGTATAGTTTGTGAAAGAGTAGCTTGGTGGTGTTAGGCTGGTATGTGTACGGTTTTGGTTGGTTGGTTGTTCTTGGTTCCTGCTTTTTTTTATACCTTTCTAACCTTTCAGTAAGGCAGATTCAGGTACGAGTTTGAATTGGATGGTCTTGAAGTCCAGCCCAACCTGGATACCTCTGTGACTAGCGTCCTGGTAGCTGCTAACTCTTGAGAACTAGCAGCGAATGGGTTTGATTTGACTTGGGCAGGATCCCTACTGATGACTAGGTAAAAATATCATCCTGCATACTCAGGGGTTAAATATGAAGCTTGCTTTGTCGATAGTTACTGTTTCCAGTGATTCTGTATATTCTCTTCTGAGTTGGAATCAGTGTTTTGCTTGTGCAAGAGGGATTTAGTTTGACTACTGCAGAGTATTAATTTATCTTGTGGATTTACATTGCATCACACAAGCAGTGATTGCTGAGTGTTTGTGACAATGTTCAGGTGTGGCTGTGAGATTCTGTTTCACTTATATAACAATTAGGGATATGCAATAGCTTAAGAAGCATTAATATTATATTTCTCAAATCTTGAACTGGTCAATAGACCACCCAGATAGGGTTTATTATAAATAGAGCTTCCTTTTCTTTCCACATTTGGGGTTTGGGAAGCTTAAGGAGTGTTAAGCAATGGAGCAGCAAGGTGGCATCACCTTGAGTCTGCTAAGCCTTGTGTGGTTCTGGATAAATGGCTTGCATGGTTGCTTTTTTGAATCCATATCTAGAAAACAATGTCACTAGTGATTTAATAGGAATTGTTTTAACATCAGGGAAAAAACAATTATTAAATGTCTGAGCAATTGGAAAGAACCCAACACGAGTTTGTCATTTTGTACTGCTGTGCACCTCACTGGCAGGACAGTGGTATACAGGACTTTCCCAGGCAGATGGACCTGACTTTGGCAATATCAATAATTACTGAGATATCAGTAGGAAGAAGGGGGTAGCAGTCCATGTGCTGTTTAGCCTAGATCTTCTCTGTCATGACGTGCTTAATCTGTTTGATGACATGTTCACTGGAAGCTGCCTGAGCTGTGCTGCAGATGGGTGGTCACAACTGGAAGCTTCAATTCCCACGCCCAGTTCTTGCATCATTGCTTGTGCTGGTGCAGTTGCCTTCTGAGACAGCTTTCCATCAGTGACCTGAGCTAACAGGATCCCAGTCCATTACAGTCACATGAGCTCTAGCTCAGCAGATTGCAGCCAGATTGCATTACTTTCCAATATGATTCTGTTTGTAACAGGAAACCATCACTTTTGATTTCATTCCCAGCCATTCTGCTGGCTGAAGAATAAATGTATTGTTAAAAATACATTAACAGAACTAGAAATGTCTAAGGTGCTTGGGGCGGGAGGAATAGTTTTGGAAATTGTCATTTTCTTTGAAGTGACCAAAATTTGCAACTTCATCAAGTTTAATGCCTGGGTTAAGGTTTTTTCTTTTAATCAGGAATTAAAATAGGAAGATATCCCATATACTTAGAAGGTTCTTTTGTCACTGACTTTATTTAAATAATACTTTAACCTTTAAATAAAACTTTGACCTTTTACTGGAAAAAATATTAATTATTATAAAGTTATCGGGATTTTATAAGCAAAACACAGACGCAGTGTACCATTGAAGGAGAAAAGTCAGCAGTCCTTTGTCAGACTTTTTATTCTTTGAATGCTTTTCCCAGTTTTTAAGATAGGTGGTTAAATTGCTAAAAATTTAATCTTACCTTATTCATTTTACAGGTTGAGCAGTCAAAAGTTTTAATCAAAGAAGGTGGTGTTCAGTTACTACTTACTATAGTTGACACACCAGGATTTGGAGATGCTGTGGATAATAGTAATTGGTAAGATATTCTTTGTATATTCTGTAATGACAATTCTGAATTGCATTTTGTGTGTGTGTGAGATACATCTTGTGACATATTTTTAAATTCTGGCTTCAATAGTCAGTTAAAATATTAACTCTTTTGAACTTCTCATTTAGCTGAAAACTTCTAACTACTGTAATTCCAAGTGCCCTTATAACTTGAACAAAATGCTGTCAGCTTTTCTTTTAAACTAAGTGGTGCATTTGGCTCTTGATCCACACATGCAGTGTGCAGAACCATCTTCTGTACTCTCACAAGATGTGATCAGTGGAGCATATTCCTGTGGCTACTCTTCTTAAGTATTCTGGTTAATGCTTTTACAATGAAGGTGATTGTGTTTGAAAGGTTTTTCCAGTGGACTCACACATTGTATCTTCAGAACTATGTAACTCAAGTTGAGGAGCTGGTCTCTAAAATTGCAGTGTTGAAGTATCTGAATTTTAAAAAAGCAAATGAAAAACAAAACAAAAAACCCCCCATGCTGTGTGGAATTTTGAACATCTATTTCTTAGTAAAACCAGATTTCTTTACGTAAATAATGTAAATTACAGGTTTTCATTCATGTAATCTCTGCAGCTGGCAGCCAGTTATCGACTACATTGACAGTAAATTTGAGGACTACCTGAATGCAGAATCTCGAGTGAACAGACGCCAGATGCCAGATAATAGAGTGCAGTGTTGTTTATACTTCATTGCTCCTTCGGGACATGGGTTTGTATTAGTGTATTTTATGTTTTCTTTCTCTGTCTCTTATCTCAGATTGACAATTTTGGATATTTATCTAAATTCCAAACAGGATTTTCTTCGTGGCCTGCAGATCATGCTTAATTTCAAAGATGAGTTTGTTTTGGCTTGTCAAAATTAGCAAGTGAAACACCAGAAAACATGATTGCACATTAATTGCATAACAAGAAAAATAGAATTCTAGCAATGAAAAATGCAAAGAGATTCACAAGTGCCAGGTCTGTTTGTGATCTGTATGTCTTTAGATCACATTAGGAGGAGTAAGTGGTTCACATGTCAAGCAACAGGATTTTTACTTTCCATTCTTCCTCTAATGCTAAATTGAAGATGGGAAGTTTCATGCATCCTTGTAAGCATGGTTTAATTCACTTGGCATGTAGTATTTTGTCTAGTGACAATTCCAGTATAGGCATTACAGATTTTTCTCAGTTATTATGTTGTCTTCCACCCCCACTTAGTTTTTAACTTGATCAGACTTCTATCTAGTGGTAGAGGGGGAGAACTGCATTTCCAAAGTGGATTAGGTGCAGATTGACTATTTGAAAATGGTTGCATAGCATTTTATCATGATATTATAACCAATTAAATTTGTCGGAGACTCTTGAGTTACACCTTCAAAACCAGATGGAGACAAAAATAAGTTTAAGCCTATTCTATTTTATAGGTCAAAAGTAGTAAAACATGAAGGGAATGATGAAGGAATTTGAAGAGTATTCCTCAGGCAGTAAAAAATGTCAGCTATTACGCTCAGCTTCTGTAGCTAGCATTGGAATGGATCTAATAATTTTGAACTGTACAGATACTTCCAAATATGGAAAGAAATGTCAGAGGGTGGAGTTTTTCTTATGTAGACTCGCCTTTTTAAAGTATTTTTTTGTTGTTTAATATGCTTGTTCGTAATGCCAGTTTTGCTCAAATATGCATGTCAGTTTTAAATGCAAACACTCGAATTCTTGACATACTGTTTTACTAGTGTGCAAAATCCAAAATCTGATTTTAAAAAAGGGAAGAGGATTCCTTGTGTTGGTCAGTCTCTTTTGAGCTAATTTTCATACTCTTCAAAAAATGTCTTCCCTCCACACCTCCTTAGCTGTTAGAACTTCATAAATCAGTGGGAGGTACAAATTGTTCGTAAGGAAAAAGAAAGGTAATGTTTCTGATAAATTAAGTTTTGATTGCTAAACTTGTAAGGCTAAAAGCTGTAAAAGTATATTCCTTGTACAAGTATTTAATGTTATTTTTAGGGGAGAAAAAGGTGTAAAATTATGCTAGGTTTGCTTACTGTTTTTCAATTACTGGAATAAATGCTTAGAAATAATTGTCAGCTAAGTAAGGAAGTTAATGAAGAAAACTGGTGCTGGTTTTAGCATTCATTTCCTCTTTTAAGATGCTGCCCTCTCTGAAAGGACAGAGTTCACTTCCTACCTGGTTTTTGTGGTGATGCAGTCTTTGCTCCTGTTTCCTGTGCAGACAGCAGCACATCTTACTCACCAAGTAGTGTCCTCTTCACTCTTAATGCATGATTATATTTACATTGAATTAAAGCATTTGTAGGTGAACTTACTTGTACTTGCAGGCTTTTACAAATGTATTAAAAGGTCTTTAGAAATTTAGAAATTAATAAAGAAGAGAGCAGTTTAAGTCGTTCTATTTAATGCATCCCAGCAGTTTTAGCTAGTATTTCCATAAACACCTGAACTGATTCAATTAGTTTCTGTCGGAGCAGGAGGAGAGAGTGGAGGGGCAGGAGGAGCCTTCCAGGTAAGTGGATGCGGTGATGATGGAATTCACCATCTTTCTGCAATTTTGGGGTCTTTATAATAAAGCATTCCTGCTTCAGTCTCCACTGTAAACTCTGAAGTCCTTAGGTTAGCACTGTTGTTTTGAACAATTCTGCTTTGGCAGCTGCCCTCCAACCCAGTGTTGAAGCAAGAGGAGGGAAAGCATATAAAGGTGAATAGATAACAAAAAAGTACTTATAATATGGATGTGCTTTAATGTTAGCCATTTAACAGAAATATGTTGAGAACTGGTGAAATTCAGTGACGGGTAGAAAATATTAAAATTAAGTATTTTCTTTATTCTTTTATGTATGGTTTTCAGAAATGTTGGTACCAAATTAATCTGGTTTTAATGTTACTAATACTCATTTATTTTATATGAAGAATAATCTTGTTAAATTCTTTGAGTCCTTAAATCCTGACTAAACTTGCTGTATTTCTGAAGTATTAATGATTCAAAACCTCTCTAGTTTAACTTCGGAAAACAGAAAATATTGACCACTTTCATCCACGTCATGAATACATTACCATGCAGCCACCCGATACCCATACGGTGGTTTAGTTTTTGTCGCTGTCATCCACTTTCATAACTGTCTTTTTGTTTTACATAGCAATTTAGAGATGAGATATTTCTAATTCACTTGTACATAGGCCACAGAGGTTACCATCTTTAACAATCTTAAGGTCTTAAAACAAAGGTCTCCTAGCCCACTCTTAAGAAGAAGCATACTAAAATGGCTTTCAGAACCTGCAACTGTGTGTGTGAACAGAGCATAAATCACAGCTGTGAACTCTTATCAGTCAGGTTTTAAGTGGGATTATCTTCCATCTAATGACACAGACTTTACTACATTCGTAGCAGAGTTCCTCTAATTTGCTTAAATGAGTTTAATTTCAGCTAGCAGAAGTCTCATAACTGCTAGTAATGTTAACTTACTACTTATTCCTCGTGTTACACAATTTAGGGGATTTCCTGTAATAGTTGTGGGTAGCCTTTTGTTTTTCAGTCATCTGTCACTCATAAATCAGTGTCTTAAGAGTAGTTGTCAGGACAAATCTCATAATTTGTACAGTCTCATTTAATTAATATAAATTGCAAAGCTCTAATGCTGTATTTCAGACTTAAGCCTTTGGATATAGAGTTTATGAAGCGCCTGCATGAAAAAGTGAATATCATTCCACTTATTGCCAAAGCAGACACACTTACACCCGAGGAATGCCAACAATTTAAAAAACAGGTGAGTTGAAAAATTAATATTTACAACAGAGGATAATTTAGTAACTCGATCCCTGTGGAAATGGTGAGATTTAACTTACATGCAGAGTTTAAACCCTGAAGCAATAACTTGAGACAGCAAAGCTAAGTAATTTATATCTCCAGATTTAATTATAATTCTTGGTGAAATAATCTTGTTTCTGTCCTCAGGGGAAGAGGTTTCAAGTATAGTATGTTTCTTGGCAAGTGAAATAATTCACTGCTGAGATAAAAATCAGGGAGGAAAGAAGCTTTCAAGATTTAGGTGCCTAACAGAAGTGTATTTAAAAAAGCAGGTATTTAACAGTATCATAGTATTATTGATGGTAGTATGGTATTCACTTCCATGTTGATGCACTATATTTGTTAAAGATACCTCAGGTACTAGATGAGAATGAGTAAACCTGTTCTCTCTTGGGTGTGGTAATACCATTTAAAGATGGTGAGATAATTGTAACATTGATACAACTGATACAATGTCTTTGTAGAATATATTTGCTCTGTGTGTCTGCAAGTGGTTTATGTATTATTTTCAGCTACATGATCAGAGTAGAACAGTTAAGCTTTGTAGTATTGTATGAAGAGGACAAGGAGGACCCAGAACAAGACAAGACATGAAGTTTGTTTTATCGAGCTTTGTCCAGTCCTAGTTTAGAAGAACACAGAGTTCTGAAAAGAAGGTGGCATTAAGAGGTGTTGTGTGAAAAACTATTGATTTAATTAGATTAGATTAAAAATTAGATTACAAAAGGAAAGGAAAAAATGGTAGACCACAGAATATTTCTAAATACATAAGCAGCTTTATCAATGAATGGATGTTAAACGAGAAACTTTCCTAAACCAAACTTTGAAAAGAAGTCCTTGCGTGATTTGGAAACTTAAGTTCTCCTAAGACTACAAACGCATGAGCCAGAAATATTCCCCAGGGCTCTGCAGTGCAGCTGTCAGCTAAATGGTCTAATATTTTTCCATTCTACAATTCTGCAAAACTAATCAGCTTGTTTTTAAAAATACCCTTCAGATAAATACAGCATCAAAACAGTACATAATTTTTTTTATGATGCTCTCAGTTATTCTTCAATTCTCATTAGTGCTTTCAAATGTTTTTCAACTACTAACTGCTAGAGCTAGTCCATCAGTCACAAGCTCTGTTAAAATAGGCTGGTGATTCTGCTTCAGGCAACTGATGCTCAGGTGTGCTAGAAACAGAAAAAAATAGGAGTGACAGCAGTAGGTATTGTGATTATCATTCAATTATTTGCATTTTTAAAGGGACTCTATTGCAAGACTAGTCTGAGAATTTGTGTTGTATTAGATTTTGCACCTAATTCTATGCAGGTA
Organism: Grantiella picta; assembly: GCA_013397955.1. Taxonomy (NCBI): domain Eukaryota; kingdom Metazoa; phylum Chordata; class Aves; order Passeriformes; family Meliphagidae; genus Grantiella; species Grantiella picta. The sequence continues at coordinate 916,427 of VZRM01001744.1, read as the reverse complement.
GAATTCCCATTAGGGTAAACCTCTTGTTTGTCCTGTTGTAGAAAACTGGTATTTTTGCTGTCTTGTATTGGTGGATAATGTTCTGGTAGCTGGGAGACTCTAGTGCTGATTGTGTCTTCTCCTGGCTAAGGAGAGATGGTCATGCTATGAACCCCATGGGGTCACCTGAGGGTGTTGAACATGTGCAAGTTTTATGTTGTAATTTAAGTTACCTTAATCTAAAGGATTTTACCTATGTAACAAAAGGAGGAGAATCAGACTGCAGAAAAAAAATCAAGCTGTTACAAAGTATGAAATCTTCAAACAAATAATACTTTTGTTTCTAGATAATGAAAGAAATCCAAGAACACAAAATTAAAATATATGAATTTCCAGAAACAGATGATGAAGAAGAAAATAAGATTGTTAAAAAGATAAAGGTAAACTAATTTTCTTCTGAAGAAGTGCTTATGGAGGGGCAAGGGCGGGGGTTGAGTTTGAAAACCATTCTGTTGTTATAGAAGAGCCCACCAAAATGTTTACAAGATAGAAATCAGATGTAAAGCTATCCTAAGGGTCATTGTTCCTTATCAGAAGCAATGCATGACATTATTAAGTTACCTCTAAGTTCTTCATTGGCTAAAATTCAGAATGAGAGCACTAGGTCACATGGGCATTTAATGAACTCTTAAAGATCCCTTTTTAAAATTCGTCCTTTTTTGACTTCTATCCACCTTCCACTACCTACCACATTTTTTTTTGGTTCTTAGCTTTGAAGAAGGGTTGTCTTTCAGATAGAGGTGTGCAGTTGCATGAAGTGCATGCATTACAGCTAGTAGCTCTCTGGCTTATTGATATACTGAAACCTTAATGGAGATGAATGACTAAAGAAAATCAAAAGAACTGCCAGGCAGTTGAAAGGCTTTTTTGTAGTTTACTCATGTTTTCAATTTGTTCTTTCATGTTGGAGTCCATGTTGTATATGTTTCTTGAGCCTTGCTTCTGTTTGTTGAGTAGTTTTAACAGCTTGTAAGAGCTTTCAGATTTTTTTGTTACCAGGGAAATCTCCGCAGATAGATAAACACAAATAGCACAGAAATTTAAGATATTCTGGGTCTAAGCCTAGAGAAGAGCAGAATAAAAGCAAAGACAAACGTGCAAAATACTTAGCTTTGTACTCTGTCCCTTTATGCCCCTTTAAGCTGCTCTTGGCTCCTTTGTTGTTTGGAGGCATTCTTGCTTCATCTGAAAACTGGAACTTAACATAGTTCTTTGCCAAACCTTTGAAAACTGGGTACAAAGTTTTCAAGACACGATCCTGTCAAAGTAACAGCCCTTGTAGCCAGTGGGAATATGAATTGGTAAATAATTGTGCAGTTGAGTAAATAGGAAATGGTTTGCCTCTTGCTTAGCTTACTAAGTAACTGGAATGTGTGTTTCTTAGATTTACAGAATCCAGCAGCATAGGGAATTCAGAGGGAGTGTGTGTATATATATGTCATTAACCTGGGCAGAGGTCAATAAACATGACTGTTCTTGTGCTGTTGCGTTAGCTGCGTTGCAGTGTTACAGCATTGACCTAGCTTACATCAAGTTGATGCATAGGCATGCTTTCAGTACCTTTTGGCAGTAGATTTTGATTTTTAAAGTAATACTTTATCTTGTAGGACCGTTTACCTCTTGCTGTGGTAGGTAGTAATACGATCATTGAAGTCAATGGCAAGAGAGTTAGAGGAAGGCAGTACCCATGGGGTGTTGCAGAAGGTAAGGCTTTCTTGTGATTTTCTTAATCCATTTAAAACCTACTAGACGTGAGTCTGTATTTGAAATGTTTGAAATGCTTAATTTGAATGGTCTTTGGTCTGGAAATTAATTGAATATACCATTTTTTTATTCTGACAATGTTGGAAAAAGGTAAAGGTTTTGGGAATATGTAACTCTGCAAGCATTGAGGTTTCAACAGCAGTTTCTGTTGAAGCCTCAATGAGGAATTATAAAATCTGCAGTAATTTACTGCAGGTAATGATGTGACTTAAATTAAAATTGTTTTCTAGCTTTTTTACTTTCATTATCTTCATCTAAAACCTGTGTATTAAATTCTTCTTTCTAGTATACTCACATTATAAATATTAATTTGTTCAGTTAAATTGTCATAAATTTAGTTTTTCCCAAAACATCTGAGTCTTAAGTGCTTTGGTGTAGCAACTGAAAGGTACCTGGTAATAGAGTACTTCTTTCTTTTTTTCTTTTTTTTTTTTAATTTGTTTAAAACTTACTTTCTACTGCTGCAGAGACTTGAAGATAACTCCATGTTCTTCTGGCAGCCATTTCTTGTGCTTTAATGGCATTCATATATTTCAAATGCCACATGGCATGACTTGCACCATGCTCTGTAGTAAAACAATCACTATTAGACTGTTTTTCCATGATCATTGAGGTTTTTTCCTTTGTTGTGTATATATTGAATGAAGAGTATTTTTTTTCCCTGCTATTTTGGCCTTCCAAGGGCAATGGACTATGAATTGGATGCAGTGTAAAACAGACAGAAAAGCCCCAGCCAACAAGCAGTGTATGGACCAATACTTTAAAAAGGAATGCTGTAACACTTTGAAGTGCATGTCTGGCAGGAAATGAGGTTTGGCAGAAAGTAAAAACCAGCTGCATCAGAGAGGATCAAGCTTTATTTAAGGCTCTTGTGTTGGCATTTGGAGATGTGCAAAATGGTGCTGCTTTTATTTTAAAACAAATTTTTGAAAGGTTTCATGTTCACAATTGTATGACTTTTGGAATGGAAGAGCTAGCCTAACTAAAAGGATCCTCTTGGAGTGGCTTTCAGTCTGTCAGCTAAGGACAGAGATGATGCTTTTTTCGGAGTATGACTTCATATACCATCTGAATGGAATTTACCAGTCCGTATAAAAGCATGGGATAAAATAATGCAGGAGTGCCGATACAAGAATGAACACACAAAGTGGCAATGTTCTGCGTTTTTCTGTAGGATTCACAGAATTTACTTGGGCTATTTTAATTCCTTCATCCTGTTTTTTCCCCCCTTCCTATAAAAATGTCCTGTCTTTACTGAGGCACAATTGAACCTGCCCTGTGCCTTTCTTTTGTATGTGCTTTGTGTGTTGCCTTCTCTGTCTGCACACCAGGAGTTCTGGAGTGTGCATTTTTCTGCAGCATCATTTCATGATCTCTCAGGGAAATGCCACTCACAGCATCAGTCTCTGCTACGTTAGTGGGATGATAGGCACAGTGGAATAGATGGCATCTAATGACAGTTGCCAGTTCTCTTGACCTCTAGGTAGGTGCATCAAATTCATTACACAACCTTCCTGTGCTTCATTAATAAAGAACTAAATCCATATTAAAATTAAAATGAAGACTTCTGCAACTTACTGGGCAGGGAGAAGCAGGTTGAGTCTGTCTTCTAAAGGCTTTTGGATATAGCTGGATCTAGACTGAGATCTTCACTTAGTATCTGATCCTTACACAACTGTGCTAGCAGGCATGCAAAGGATCGAACAGTTAAACTGGCAGAACTGTATTTCTGTTGTGGTAGCTTATTCTGTCGCAGTGACTCAGAGTACAGTTTGCCAGTATGGCTTAGAGGAGCATAGGAGCTCTGCTAGTAAGACACACTAATACAGTTATGTTGTTAATGCTTTCCTTCTGTTAACACACATGTTATTTGAGTAAGCAAAGGCTGGAAGTAATCTGTTGTTGGAATGAATGTAGATGGATGGCATCTTACCTCTGTGTAAGGCACAGATTTTGGTTGACATCTCAACAAAAGCTTACTTCTTGCAGTTGAAAATGGTGAACACTGTGACTTCACAATTCTGAGGAACATGTTGATAAGGTAAGTAACTGACAGGTAACATTAAGTTTTCTGGTATGCCTGAGAGATTGGGAAGTCATATATTGGAGAAAAAATAATTTGAGATAGTGAGTTCATAGGAGCTCCCATATGTTTAATTGTAAACAGTTATCTTACATTTTATGATATCTTGGTGAACCACATATTTAGCAGGCAGTGGTGGTGGTACTGAATGCTTTGTGATTACTTGCTGTGGAAAATTGTGATAGACCAAAGGAACCTGAGCTGTGTGTTAGTGCTGATGTGTACTTAGTTGTAGGCATTTTCTAAAAAGTTTAGCATTGAAAATTTATCTAAAGCAAGACTCTCTGTGCTTTGTTGTGTTAGGCACTGAGTCCTGTGCTTCCAGCACTCCACTAGGTGACATCTGCTGTAACAAAAGTTAGTTTGATTATTAAGATTTGCTTTTCTACAGGCTGACAATGGAAAATTCTGAAAAGAAGCTAATTCTTGTAGCTTAGTCTTGAACTTTATGTTTAGCTTTTGTAGATTTAAAAGATAGAAACTAGGAAGTTTTGGCTTGTTGTTTCTTGCCTGACATGCTTTTTCTCACCTACTACAGTAATAATATACAGTTCTCTTATCTGCCTATCAAATACCTGCAAGTTTATCCACAGAACTCAAACTTTCCAAAGACTTGTTCTGTAAGTTACTGTTTGGAATATTGCAAGCTTTAGATAGCTTGGTGCAAAATAATCTGGTATTTCTGTGCCTTTGCTGTCTTGACAGCTGTGAATTCAATGGTAGAGTGAAAACATTGTGAGGAATGGGACATTAATGGAGGGATATAATTTAATCCAAGTCAATCTGCAAAATGAACGTGGACTGATTTTTCAGATAGTATTTTGTATTTGTGCACTAAGCTGATAAATTACACTTATTGGCAGAACTCATATGCAGGACCTGAAGGATGTCACTAACAATGTACATTATGAGAACTACAGAAGCAGAAAACTGGCAGCTGTTACGTACAACGGTGTTGACAACAACAAAAATAAAGGGCAACTAACAAAGTAAGTTCCTGTTAAGGCTGTATTGCACTTTAATCTTTTTACTCTTCTTTTTGGTTGATTGGTTTTGTGAATGTGTGGCATTAATTTTGGTTTTGGGTTTTTTGGGGAGAGGTGCTGATGGGTTTGTATGTAAATAACTTTCAGTCAGTTGTCTCTTTGCTGTGTCTGAAACTGTATTCCTCTTGTTTACTCGTAATTTGGGGTTTTTTTCCCTCTTACACTAAGGTTTGTGCTAGTTCAACTGAACATGTTAAATCATTTGGTTTTAGTTAGAGTCAGTTTTGAAGAGAATTCTTATATTTACTTTGTGAGTTTTATTTCAAAGGTACTGCAAAGTTTTTGTGGATTAGTGTTTCTATTATATTGCTTTATATGTTACTTTAGGGATTATTGATTTTTTACATGAATGATCAACACTCTGTGTCGGGGGTGTTTTTGAGAAGAATGGGTTAATATTTATTTAGAAACTCTGAAAATGAAGACCGGCTACTGTCATCTTTGAAATGCTACTCTGGCTACTCATACGTTTGCTTATCATGGCAGGGAAATTATTGCAACATGATTATCTTTTGTGAGAAGTGAGTTGCAATGCAGTGTTTGGGGGCTTTTGTAGCTGTTTTTTCAAATTCTGGTATGTCATTTTCATTACCTCTGACAAGAACTTACTTGCCAACCTGATGAAGTTATTGAAAGATTTAAAAGTAGGCTCTACTGTATTCTGAATTGTATAATGCTATTTGAAAATAGCTACACTCTTGAATATAAGTATTTTTCCTGCTCTGCGAGTAGTAACTACATCAACAATAATTAGTAATTAAATAATTAATAATTAGCGAGGGTCTTATTTTTTGTACTATGTTTAAGTACAGATTTCTCAATCAAAATACAGGGTCCTATTCTTTCCAGCTAATGTTGCAGCTGTTCTTCCTGAAAAAGATCCCTGAAATTAGTTGGAAATACCTGCTATTTTCATCCATATGACAGCTACAAAGCCAATTTTCACTAAAGAAGTGTCTATTCCACACTCTCAAAATGTTTCCAAAGTGACTGTGAGGGAATGATTTAAGTGGACATGATTTAGTTTCATCTAGTGTGAGTTTACATGAGACTTCCCTGCTCAGCACTGACAAAAAATATAATAGTTGATGTCAGTTATAGCAACTCTTCAGAAACGTACTTGAATTTAAGTAGAGTTTCTAACGAGGTCAAGTCTTAAAAATACTAGTGTTCAAATATGTGTGTCTGTAACACTGTGGTTGCTTCTTCTCACTGTCATGTTTCTTGCCATCACATTGTCCCTGATTCATATCTCAAGGCTTCTGAGTGCACATAGCAAGTATGTCAGGTGAAAATGTAGTAATAGTAGTGCAGAAGAGAAAATTCTGCATTTTTTCCAGGACTTCTAGCTTGCTATTACTATGCATTTTACTGTACTATTATTTTCTATTAGTGTACTGAAAAGTTTAACTTTTTTTCCTCCATTGTTATTTGGGATATCAGGGGAAGGTGCTCACATTTTTCTTCATGTGTTGTAAAATACTGGGGTTTCTTACATACCTTTCAAGATCTTAGTATGTTTTCCTTACATTTTGAAAAAACTGAATTTTAGTGACAACACTTTCACCGTTTTTTGTTTTGTGCCTGCTTAGATTTGTGTTAGTCTGCACCTACAAACTCAGTCTGTTACCTCATCTGAGTAAGGACTGGTTATTCTGCATTCTTAAGAGTGATTATTTAAAATTATTTTTATTCCTGTATTGCAGACACAATAAGATGTTATTTTATACAAAAATGCATCTATGAGTAGGTTTCAAAATTCTTTGTGACCTTTGTTTACCCCTCCACCGCAATCAGTTGCTGATAGCATTGCTGATACTTCTTTTTGAGCCAGAACCCAGACTAAGAGGATCTGGAATTACTTTGCTTTGTGAAGCATGCTTACTTTGCCTCTCCTGTCACTTTGGATCACTGTGCTGTCCCACCTGAGTATTTCCAGGTGAATGTGCCTTCTGGAACTATTTTCTCCATTAGAAATCTGCTGCTTGGAATGCTGCAGTACTGCAGCTCAGAGATTAATAAATACAATTGGTGCTCTTCACTATCAGGATGGGATTTTTTTGTTCAAGAGAATGAGTAAATTATTGCACCTAGTTTGATTCAGGCATCTGAAAGATGGCAAAGTCTATTGCAAACTTAGAGCACTTTGAACATTTTGTAAGAGTTTGTTCCCCAGAACACAGGGTGACTTAACAAGAAAATACATGAAATTCTTAAATGCATATGCTGGTTATCAAGCAGCTGATGCTGTTCTTCTGTTTTTACCTTAATCATATGTTGAGTTGCAGCTTTTTTTTTTTTTAAGCTTTAAGATGCTTTTTTGGCTACCGTGTTTTTGCAGCTTTTAGTTTTTTAATCTAGTATAGTCGAAGCAGCATAGAAGGAATTTTCCTAATAACCATGTACCTCCTGGAAATTGAGGGGGATGAACAAATATTAACAGTTTCTGTGCCTCCCCTTAGGAATTTTATGCTTGCCTGCTTGCCTCTTGAAAGAAGTCCCTGTGTCTCAAAATGGGGCAATATTGATTCTTTCATGGGAGACAGATCCTGTAGCTCTGTGTGAGAATGGAGACGTGCTCTGATGCTATCTGATGGTATTACAAGCATATGGTTGAACACAGATACACCCCCTGGCTCTGGAAACTCCTAAGCTGCTGGTTTTTTGGAATCTGGGAGGGCAGACATACCAGGAGACGTACATGCAGTGGTGCTTGTACTTTTCCAAAAGTATCTCCTTCTGGCAGCTGTTGGAGGCTGGATTGACCTTTTGTACCTTTAAAACAGCTGTATTTTTATGATCTTAGCAGATCTCAGTTTTTCATGCAGCTGTTAACATATTTCTTTGGATAAAAATGCAAATGTGAAAGCAAATAAAAGTATGTGCTACAAGCTTTAATAATACTGGGCAGATGAATTGAAACAGTTTTTTTTGTCTAGTTAATAATTTTATCTCTGATTTGCCCCCTCTGATTTGGTGAAACTTGACTGGTCTATGAGTAACTTGTTAACCTAAGAGCAATCCAAAGCAGGCATTTTCCATGATTATGGAGCGTTTTTTTGTGTTTTAGGTTCAGTCTGATTTTTCAAGCTTTCAGTAACATCCTAACCATCAAAAAATAAATGTCAAGGGTGGTCTTCACATACATAGATAACTTCTCTTTAAATTGTGTGGTAATTGTAATTTCTCACTTATACTATGTGACAGGTGAGAAAATTGGCATTTGCTCTGAAATTTAGAAGTTGTAATTCGAGAAATCTTTATGGTTTGCTGTATGATGCTGCTATCTTCAGTGAATTTAAAAGTAAAATTTTATTTTTATTGAAAGTCATATTGTACATCATAAAGATGGGCCTTACCCATCTACTGATCTGTTCAATACAGGATAACAAAATACACAGTGCTCAGCTCCTTCTGCCTGCCAAGCCCAGCCCACTTCCACCTCCTTTTTGCCTGTAGTTTTGGTGAATTCTGTTAAACAGCTCTAAAGTCGTGCAGCCCCTCTGACAGGATGGTGAGATCAGAGCTCGCTTTCCCGCGGCATCAGCGCTTTGCCGAGCCGAGGCACAGTGGGTGAAGCATCCCGGTGCCGGGGGAGGTGACACTGCGGCCGAGCCACCGCTGAGCCCTCTGCTGGCCGTGGGAGCCAAGTGCTCTTCTGCAGCACCTCAGCACTCCCGGGCGTGCGATGCGCTGTGCTCTGCTAGCTGGCGAATTCTGAACGGGGAGACAAGCCTCCAGGTGGCGTTGGTTTCCGAAAACTTGTTTAGAGCAAGTGGTGGTTCATGTCACTAAAATATTTAAAATCTCTGTAAAAGCGTAGATGTTCTAGGAAAACTATTCCTGAAAGCATCTACACATCAAACTTGTGCTAATATTGACATGGTGTAGTGATTAACAGAATTTGAAATAAATATAACAAGCTTTAACTAACATTTATTTCTGTTAGTATGAAAAATTTGCTTTTGGGGGAGCACATAATTAGCTTTAGGAATCTATTAATATTGAATTTACTTTTTTAATTATTGCTTTTTGGTTTTGTGGTTTTATTTAAGCATGCTAAGCTAAGCCTCTGTATTTTTTGTTTTTTAGATTTGACACAGTTGAAGGCATGTAAGTGGTCATTTAAATTTTTCCAAAAAACTTAAGACAAAGATTCTATAAACACAAAAAGGATTTCACTGTTTGATGTTTCAAATTTAAAACAGTTTCCGGGTATCCCACTCTTGGCATTGTTTTTTTCCCCTAGCAGTTGGTTTGGGTTTTTTTTCTAAAGCTGTGCTACTGTAAATTTTAGGAATTTATAAATGCTTACAGTGACAAATACCTCTGTAAAGACCCATCCTCTTTAGAAACCTTTCGGCTAACATTCAAGTCAAATTTGGTCAAATTTCAAAGATCAGTAGAAGTACATAAATTATGGAATTCCCCTAGTTTCTATCCATAGCTCAGTCATCTTTATATAGAAGCTTATGAAGAATTAGTGGAATTTTCATCCTGATTTGCAGATTTGCAATTCTTTATTGGATTGGGGATCTAGTAACTTTAATAATTTCTGACCGTGATTTTATCTTATTACCTGCTTGCAGAGGTTCCACTTTGCACATATCTAGAATAATTTTTAATTTTTGCAGAGTAACTTAGAGGATTGGTATTTGAGCACACGTCCTCTGAAATCAGTTAAATGTTTTACATCTTTGTTTAGTGGATGGCGAGGTTTTTTTCCCTTGTGCTTTTTTTTTTTTTTTTTTT
>VZRM01001744.1:849611-906737 GCA_013397955.1 Grantiella picta | reverse complement strand
TTTTTTTTTTTTTTTTTTTTTTTTTTTTTTTTTGTGGTTTTTGTTTTTGTTCAAGTCCCTTGTGTAGTTGTATCCTGAAATACCAGGTGATGTGCTTTTACCCATGTCACATACTTAGAACCTAACAAAACCAGTTGTGACCTATGTTGTAAAGCTCTCAGCTGTAAATGCTCACTTGTCAATTTGTCAAATTTTCTTTGCAGACTGATTTTTACCACTTTCTGAAATACAGCTTGAAGGACATTCCCATTGGATTACTAAGTTGTCAATCAAAGGACAATTCCTCTCTCAAGTTAAAACTGCAGCAATGATTCCTCAATATTCTACTTTGTAGATTAATTTTGGAAGAGCAGATGCATATGAGAACTTTACATTTCTAAAAAGAAAATAGTCTTGTTTTGACTACTGCTTAGCTTCCACAAGTACTGCTACTCACCTCTTCTTTCACTGTCTTAGTATTTTTATTATTGTACCTCACCTGTGTTTAACCATTAATTTTTTCCTTGAAAAAGGTTGCTAGCAGTTGGCCTTTTGAAGGACTAAAGTAAAAATTAAACTGAAGATCAATTTCAGTTCTGTATATTACATAGCATTTTACTCACAAGTCCAAGTGTTGCAACTATTAATTCAGATTAATTTTAATTTTTTTTTTAATGAAAATGCCATTTTCTTCCTCCTTGCCCCCCACCAATTGTTTGTTTTAAAATACTGACATTTACGAAAAAAATGATATGGCCATGAGTTCATATGACATTGCTTGCTTTCACTCTGTGGTTAGATGGTGAAAATGGGCGAGCAGGAAAGATAAAATGAGCCAATAATGGTCATACTAGATCTTAACTATTTTTGATCTGTAATCTCCATTCCCATCAGAATGAGTGGCAAATTCTGAATCAAAACAGATACTATATGCTAATTATATTTCAGTTATCACTGAAAGTTAGCCAGTACGTCTTTCCAAATGCTTTTTCTGCATGATTTGATTCAGAACAGGGTTTCTTTGGAATTTTTGTCTTTTTTAAGAAATGAAAATAAAAACTTTATTTTTATTAGGACCTAGGCTTGCCACCTCTTTTACAATTTGCTGGTCTGAGTGACTTTTGCATGCATTGCATTAGATATCTTCTGCTGGTTGATTGGATTCCAAATATAATCAGTTCTTCATTTTTGCTAATACTATAGCTAATACAATAATAAAACTGCCATTTTAAGCAATATATACTCAAAACTGAAACCAGAGGCCAGTGATTTGTTTAGATTGCTCTTTGTGGAACAGCAGAATCTTAACAAAACTCTGTGTAGCAATCATCACTAGATCACATTCATTCTCTTCTATTAGATACTTACCATGAAACTTGCTATTATAAACCCATACCACCACAACATGGATAGCAGGCTTATACAGCTTTAAAAATTCAGTAGAATCCAGGAAAATATACCATAAAGTGTATAGAAAAATTTAAAATAATGTACATTACTTTCATACGTTACTTTTCTTAGTAGCTTTCTAAAGGAAAATCTTCCAACTAACACTTTGAAATACTGATGTTCAGTTGCCCAAATCTTTTTTTTTGAAGCTGATGTCTCTTCAAAACTATGACCAGAGCATTCAAGATAGTTGTAATGTTAAATGACTGTTGGGCTCACTTGGAACAATGAAGATTTAGAGAGAAAATAGGACTTTAGTCTGCAACGCTCTTAATTTTCTTGTTATGTCCATTAATTTTTTAATATATTTGAATGGGAAGAAAAAGATGCCTGAAGATCACTTGGAAGATGCTAATTTTCTTTTTCTTGTTATAACATTGATTTCCTCTCTTCCCATGACCAGGTGGTTCTACTGATAGAAAGTCAAGAGTTTCTGTTAACTTAAATGCAATGTAAATCAATTGTGGGGGAGGGAAAGACATTGTATGAAATGTCTTTTTGAGTAAAGCTTATCTAAACAGTTAATATAATAATGCAAATTGAATTTAAGCTAGCAGTGCCTACAGCGATGTATTTGTCTTACTGCTTCAGCATTTTTATCTTGCTTTTTCCAGATGCCCTAATGTAAGGGAAAAAAGTTCTTACTAGCTAACTACTTCTTCTGGATTTATGGCAGGAGCCCACTGGCACAGATGGAGGAGGAAAGGAGGGAGCATGTAGCCAAAATGAAAAAAATGGAAATGGAAATGGAACAGGTGTTTGAGATGAAAGTCAAAGAAAAAGTTCAGAAACTGAAAGACTCTGAAGCTGAGGTAATCAAAATGTTTTAAACACCGATATAACTTGAGGCTAAACAAGTGTAGGGATGGGGCTCTTTGCCAAGACTTTGCACCATAATTGATTCCATAGTTGGTTTTTATGTGTAAAGACAACACCATTCTTCTTTCTCAGCTTGTTGTCTTTGCTGAAATGGTATAAACCTGAACTTAAAATGTACTTTTAATGTTCAGATGTATTCTATTTTTATTTTCAGTCTTAGCATGTTAAAATACTCCTTAACTTCCTTACTTTCTTTTTCTCCCTTTTCTCTGGAATATTTTGTGCTTATTCTTCCTAAAGAGTCTAAAAGTTCTTGAGACTTTTACGGTTTACATAAGCTAATGCAGTAAGGATAATTTGCTGTTTGTATTGAAAAAGCATTTCAGGAATTGGGCATAATGCCTGTAGGAAATCACCTAAATGAGAATTACTAGACTAAGGAAGAGTTGGGAATATGTTTTTGTCAGTGTTCTGATATAATTTGAACAAATTTTTTGGGTGCTTAACTCTAATTTCTGTCATCTCCAGGTGAAGTCCTCACAGTGTAACTGGTTTCTTACAGGCTTCAAGGGGCTTTGAAAGTGATCTTTTTAAGGGACTATTATAATTAGAAGTTTAAGTAAAATTAATTTTCTAAGTTTTGGGAAAGCAGTTTCTCACAAAAAGCCTAGTAGAGAAGTTCAGAACCGTCAAAGTTCCTAAAGAAAGCTGGCTCCAAATTTAAGGAAAAATGACGAAACTTGGAAGGGTAGTTGAAATGCTTGGCAGCCTAGGCGCTGTAAGGAGCCAAGGCATACTGGATCAGAGGAAAAAAAAAAGAAGTCAATCTAGTTTTGTTTTTTGTTTGAGAGCTGAATAGATAGGGATATAAATAGTAAGATATACCAGTCAGCAATTCGAGGATTTTAAAGCTAGATGTTTTATCTGGATCATGATTTTTCTAGTCACTGGGTTTATCCTTCCTCAGTTTCTGTCTTGAATCTTTTTGAATACTTCTATACTTCTGGCCTTCACATCCTCCTTGTGGAAAACAAACAAAAATATTTCTAGTTTTCATGTACTATCTCTGGACTTTCTGACTGAGTGCATCCTGTGATACCGGTTTTTAAATGTTCATTCTTCTTTTTTCTTCACTATTCATGGCTCTGTAAACTTCGTTGTATTTATCTACATGTAGAAAAGTAGGTAACAGACAGTGCCATGTAAAAAATGTGTAAAAGGAAATAAGTTTTCAAGGGTTTGTGCAAAATGGGGTCTTGCAAGAGAGTAAGGAATGAGGAAATTCTATTTAACTTTCTCTGAAATATGGAAATCAGGTCGAGGGGGTGCTGCTGCCCCTCTACTCCGCTCTGGTGAGACCTCACCTGGAGTGTTGCGTCCAGCTCTGGGGTCCCCAGCACAGGAAGGACTTCGATGTGTTGGAACGAGTTCAGAGGAGGCCACCAAGACAATTAGAGGGAGAGAGCACCTCTTGTACAAGTGAAGGCTGAGAGAATTGGAATTGTTCATCCTGGAAAGGAGGAAGCTTTGTGGTGGCCTTATTGTGGCCTTCCAGTACTGAAGGGACCCTACAAGAAAGATGGAGAGGGACTTTTTACAAGGGTATGGAGTGACAGGACAAGGGGAATGGCTCTAAACTGAAAGAAAGTAGGTTTAGATCAGATACTAGGAGAAAGTTCTTTATTATGAGAGTGGTGAGGCACAGGAACAGGTTGCCCAGAGAAGGTGTGGATGCCCCATCCCTGGCCATGTTCAAGCCCAGGCTGGATGGGACTTTGAGCAACTGGGTCTATTATAAAATGTCTCCACCTTTGGCAGGAGGGTTGGAATTAGATGATCTTCAATGTCCCTTCCAACCCAAACCATTCTATGATTTAATTAAAAAAATATGTTACACCACAGAAAAGGAATCACTTTTCCTGACAAGTGTTGCCATCCTCACATGCCACACATTTGATTGTCAGTCTGTCCCATCAACTTGCAGGAGAGACTTCTTACTCTGTTTTGGAATGTAAACAATTCACTTCCTCAATAATACTAATTAATTTAATTAGTGAATAAATGAATCCACTTTTTGTTTTCCAAATAGATTCACAACATAGTTAAAGCTATAGGATGAAATCAATGATTTGTTTTTTCCCCCCCACAGAAAGCTGAAGATGCTCCTCTTTTATGCATTAGTGAAGCTCACATGCTCTGCAATTTGCTGCTTAATGTTTGCACCAAATACCAAAGTATTTTTTAGTTTCCTTTTATTTGTCAAATGTAGCTGCTGACAAATCCCATTTGTAACTTGGGCAGCATTTGGGGCATTTTTTGTTAACTGTAAAATGAAGCTACAGGATTAATAACCCTTTGGTTTCTGTTACTGTCAGTACCTGTCACCTTAGAGCTTTTAGTCTGAACTACTTCCTCTGAAGAAAAATATAATACATAATTTTGTTGCATTACTAAGTTTAGTTGCTGATATTTGTTATTATAGTTCCAAGAGTTGCTGTGTTTTCTTCACTTACTGACTCTTGTTCATAATCTTCTACAGCTGCAGCGACGCCATGAGCAAATGAAAAAGAATTTGGAGGCACAGCACAAAGAGTTGGAGGAAAAGCGTCGTCAGTTTGAGGATGAGAAAGCAAACTGGGAGGCTCAACAACGTATTTTGGAACAACAGAATTCTTCCAGGTAAATTGGAGTCTTGGCCTGCAGTTCACGGAGAAAGTTCTATGGCTTTCTGCTAAAAGCAATTTCTGAGATAATAATGGTCCATCCATGATTGTTGGCCACTATGGTGTTGTCACTTAAAAGCCAAGAAAAATCTTGAACTGTTTTGAATTACAAATGACCATATTTCATCAATATTGGGAAAATTACTAGCTTCTAAAGCAGGTTTTTTTCTGCAAAAACATGGTACCCACACATAAATATATTTGCCTAAAAAAAAGCTTATATTGCTAGATTGCATCAGACTTCTAGGGGGATGAAGAATTAAAGCTTTGAGAATTAAAATGTTTTAATTCCCCATGTCCTTGGGAGGGGAAATCTGGTGGTAACTACATTGCTTGATTCACACAGTACAAGTTCTGTGTACATAGTTTCATCCATTGTGTTGCAACCAGTAAAGCCTTATTAAAATGCCTATTTTAAAAGGTGTATATTAGTAATTTTTAAAAAATCAGAACGTGTATTCCTCATTCAACAAACTTTCTTTTTAATGTCATTTTAGAACCTTGGAAAAGAATAAGAAGAAAGGGAAGATATTTTAAATGCATCATTTTGACCACCAGTTATGTATTAGTTGCCAATATGCCAGCCTGGACATCAGTGTTTGTTGGATCCGTTTGACCAATTTTGCACCAGTCGTATCCATAGTAATGGATTTAACAGCATGACAAATTTTTGTTAATTTTGATGGAGAATGAGATGCCTTGAATTGTCTAGGGTGTTGTGTACTTGGAAAAATAACAGCTCTAAGTACCTTTTTCATTCTTTTTTTTTTTAAACAGGTGTCATTTTAATGCAAAAGAAAACATTTTACTGTTGTACAATCATGTTCTGGTGGTTTGACGGTTTACAGGATATCAAAAAATGCAGGACTCTAGACGGTTTTTAGTGAAGATAAATTGCCATAATATGATGCAAACAATGCTTCTCTATTATTATAATACAAGAATTCCATTCAGTGCAGCATATACAATAATGTAATTTAGTCTAACACAGTTGACCCTATTTTTGACACTTCCATTGTTTAAAAGGACACATGGAAAAACAAAAGTTGTAAGCTTACAGTGCACCTAAGCTTTTTATAACAACCCTTTTATGTTTTGGATTCTTTAAATATATGCTATTCTCATTTAGTAACTTCTTTAGCCAGAAGGATCTCATTACTGCTTCATTTTTTGTAATAACATTTAATTTAGATATTTTTCCATATATTGGCCCTCCTAAATAGAATATAGCTTCTTTCATATGGTAGGAACCAGTGAGTAAAACTTTCCTTTAACTCCCTTTTTACATTTTATGGTAAGTAGCAGGAAAACGCATTTATAGGTCATTTCTAGGCAAAATTGTGGAGTTAACTACCAACCTGTTTCTACCTGTGTGCAGTCTTTCTTTATTTTACTAGAAATGGGAATATGGCCTCGATAAAAACATCACCATTTTGCATTTAGCTGTATTCATATACTGCATTTCTGTATTTTTGTTTGTATTGTAAAAAGTTACATAATAAACAATGTTGTGATGTAACACGCTGCTGTGTCAGGAATTTTAATGGAGTTGAACAGCTGAGTACTTCTCTGGGAAATATGTGAACTCTCTGATTGACCTGTGCCTTTGATTTGCCTGAGTAATTAATTTAAGGTGTAGAAGACCTCACTTCCATGGCTCTGAATTGGCTAGACAAGGATCTGTTTGTTGTGCCCAGGAGAGGGCACCAAGTGCCTGCACACCCTGTGCTGTGTCCCAGCAGTCCTGCTTTTCCCACTGTCCTTACTGCCTTCTGCAAGCTTTTATGAGTATCTGGTGGATGGGTGGGAAACAACACATTTGTAAGTTAAAAATTGATGGGGATTTCTTATGTCTATGTTTGCCTGTAGAATAATGAATATCTCTTTTTTTGCAGATGTTCTCTGTATTATCCCTGCTGTCACTCTGTTTCTGGTAATTTTTCTTTTATGAAAAGATTTTCTTTTTTCTGTTATGCTTACAGAAGTATAATTTATCCAGCTTCTCAAAGAAATCAGGCATTTTTCGGTAGACTGCATAAAGACCTCTTTATAACTCATTTCAAATATCCTGCCTGTTTGTTTTTCACAGAGAAGATACTGAGTGTCAGTGAGTGGACATTGCTTTCCCTTGCAAGTAAATAGAATTGCAAGATCTGGTCTGTGATACATCACAGAGGATGTATACTGCTTGCATCTGCCCCTCAAGTTTCAGTTTAATTCAGTAAATTGAATAATGGTATACCCGATTAACAGTTAACATCTAGGACAAGCTGCCGATTCTGAATTGCTTTTTGGACTCATCAGAACTGAGGATGGACTGTGTGGGGGTATGCTGGTGCTTTAGTGTTCCTGTTTGCTCTGAAATAGAGATTTCATTTATCAGGAAACTTGGTTTCACTATGCCTGTCTTCATTCTCCTGTTATTCTCTAGTCTCAGACACACACTCAAGATTATCAGAAACTTACATAAGCTCATTAAATCTTCTGTATTAATCATAGAATCATGGAATGGTTTGGTTTGGAAGGGTTGTTAAAGTCTAGTTCCAGCCCCGCCATCATGAACAGGAGCACCTTCCGCTGGACCAGGTTTCTCCAAGCCCCATCCAGCCTGGCCTTGAACACTGCCAGGGAATGAAACATCCACAGCTTCTATGGGCAACATAATCTATTACACTCCATTTGTATTTGAATGAAAATTTAGAGCATGTGTTTGGAGTTCTCTTCAGAAATATAGCATTGCCCTTTTGGGGAAGACTTCTGTTACCTCTGAACTTTTTTCTTAAATGCTTCAGCTTTTTATAGTAAAACTAGGCTGCATCAGGGCTATTTTTTTAGAAAAGTAAAAGTGAGATTGATAGGTGAACCTGTGCAATACAGAAACTATGTAGCCAGTTTCTATAAGCTATAAGCTAACAAAACCTATAAGCTAAAGAAGCTATGAGACAGCCCAGGTTCACTGAATAAAACATAATTTAAATATGTTATTTTTGCAAAGCCAAAACTCACTTTACTTGCTAATATTTGGGTACTTAAATTTCCCTGAATTAGTGTCATAACTCAGAACATGCAGCAGAGGTTTTGTGGTGTGTGTCTGGCTGATCAGCCAGAAACCTGTTGCATTCAGGTGTTACTGGATAGTACTAGACTTGTCTCCTGCTTCCTTTAAAGTGTGCAGGGAAAAACACCACGTGCTCTGCAGAGGCACAGAACAAGAGGTGTTAAGGAGCAGCTCTGCTGAGCGTTTCTCTATCAGGAGTTGTGACAATAAAATAGTCTAGGTTCCAGGCAGTTGTGGGGCTGGAAATTGGCTGCTTTTGTATGAGAATGAAGATCTCCGTTTAGTTTCATGTGTGTTTTGAGAAAGAGGTAGTGAGTGAAAGAAGTAATTCTGTTCCTGCCAAGCATGGCATTGCAAACAGCCTTGTTGAATGTTCAATTGCATTTAAGTATGGGGAGGTAGGTATATTTAATTATATAGAGACATAGGTATGAAAATGCATCTGTGTTTTTGTACATGAAAAAGTGAGTAAAGACTGCAGACTTGGAATTTTCTTCTGATATAAAATGCATTCCCATTTTGGGTAGCTTGTCTGGCTGGCTGCAGTTGAGGTTGAGCATCCTGATATTGCTGCTTCCAGCATGAAATACAAAGTTGTGATGGAGCCATGTAGTTCTTTTGGTTTTCACTGCAGTTTTCCCATTTGGGAGGCAGTGACCTGCTGATGCCCTGGCTCCTTGAAAGGCCATGTGTTGGACCTCTTTGGTTCAGGTGACACTGTGTCACCAGGCTACTCTTGTGGTCAGGCTGCCTCAATTTGACACCTCAGGGAATGAGGTAAATCTACATTACCTCTTCTTAATTTCCACAGTAAGCACAACAGAGATTCTTAATTGTTTGAGGATTGCTTTTGCCGTCATTGATTCAAGAAACTCCTCTATTGTCGCTGTTGAGAGCTAGCAGAGTGAAAGAACCGAGCCGAGTCGAATATGACGAATTTCTGATTTTATTAATTAATTTCTAAAACTTTTATAGACTTTCAAAGATCATCCGGATTGGGTCAGTTCAAAACCTCCCCCTAGGCCGATTGGCCAGGCTTGAACCGCCTATATTTCCAGAGATGGTTTCAATAACATCCAAACTTTATCTTTGTTTATAAAACACAGGAAGAAGAAGAGAAAAAATCCCTCTTCTGGGAAGGAGTCTGTGCTTGCCACACTCTATGTGATTTAAATGTAATTAGCTTAAAATAATGCTTTTAAAGGTTTCAATACAAATAAATCAATATGGAAGTCAAGAATTTGTCTGGACCACTGGACCACACTTTGAAAATAAGCAGAAGGTATAGCTGAACTTGTGGAGCAAACCAATACATGAGGGGCTCATCTTCCTATTTGTGCAGCATTGTTAGGCCCATTTGTCTGTGAGTGGTGAGGGCAGGCTGTGTTCATGCCCAAGGTAAGGATATGCTTTTCCCTGTGGGTTACGCGATGAGGTTGCTTTTGCATACACTTCTTGGGTTTCCAACCCTTAATGTTTACAAGCCTCTCGTAATGCAGTTGATGTTTTTCCACTGCCAACATCTCTGTTTCCTGACCTTACGCTGTTCGAGGCTCAGCAAATGCAGTTGCTTCCTTCTCTACAACCCACACCCACCTCATCCCACATTCTGGTGAGTATCCCATTGTGCTAGGTGGCTGGTAGGTTTGGCAGCCAGCCATCAGGATAGTCTGCTCCTCACACCAGGTTCTGCTGTGTTACTCATCCTGAAAATGGGCTGCCCATGCCAGCACCTTCAGGAATGGGGCACTTCTTCAGATTTGCTCCACACTGCGGGTTTGCCCACCCCTGCCTTCCTGTTGCCACATGGTTACTTCTCCCAGGAACTGCTCAGCTTGTTCCTCTTGGCAGCTTTCCTTGCTTCTAACTCACAAATGTTCCTTAGAAGTGTGTGCTATATCCTGGTAAAAATGGCAGAGGTCATCTTCATGGGGTGCCAATGGGATTCCTCCCCCGCACCTACTGGTGCTGGAAAAAAGCACTGTTCCCATCTTCTTGGCTTGATGGAGGTTATTGGCTCTCTTTGGCTCTGGGCAGCAGGGAGGAAGCACAGTGAACAGGAGGGCTTCCCTTCCTGTAGTCCCAGGAATATACAGCTGTGAGTCTGGAGAGTTTGATCCGTTCATCAGGTATCCACAACTGCCTGGGGCATCTCTGCAGGAGCAGGAGGGGATGCAGGAGGGCAGCTGAGACTATGGGTTGGGATCCAGCAGCAGCACTGGGGGACCTGCAAGTGGCAGTGCTGCTGCAATGGCTGCAGCTGCAAAAAATCCCTTGTGCTATTTAAAGTGGATCACCGCTGGAACAGATTTTTGAGCAGTATCATGAGAAGGAACTGCTGACTGACAGGAAAACAAGTCGAAAATTTTATCCATTCCACTCATGATTGGAAAAGCAGCTCTGCTGTAATATATCACCTCTGCACTGTCATCTGGAGAGGTCTCTGAGGCAGCCAAGATGCTTGCTTTGTGCAGACAGGGCAGTTTTTTAATGAAGATGATCATATTTCAGCTTGCTCTGGGACAGCTAGACCACATAGGTTGAGATAAAACTTGTGCTTTTGCCTTACTAAGGGAATATAGTTCCTCTGGCTTCAAATGCCCCCTGCCCTGGTCTGCCAGCAATGATCTTCACAATGAAAGGAAATGGAAAAAGCAGTCATGTCACAGTGACCAGATTTTTTGTAGTGTAGCAAGATTATGGAGAGGCAAGAGGAATCACGTTTCTGCTCTCAAGATCTCATTTGGTAACCTTCAGAACTTCCTTCTCTCCTTTGGGAGCTTCTTCCAAGACCTGACTCATTCGAGGTCCTGCATGTGTTGGGGCAATCCCAAGCACAAATAGAGGCTCAGCAGAGGAGCAGCCTTAAGAAGGATTTGGGGGTGCTGGTGGATGAGAAGCTGGATGTGATCCAGCAATGTGCCCTTGCAACCCAGAAAGCCAAACATGTCCTGGGCTGCATCCAAAGCAGGGTGGCCAGCAGCATGAGAGAGGGGATTCTGCCCCTCTGCTCTGTTCTGGTGAGATCCCACCTGCAGTGCTGCATCCAGCTCTGGGGTCCCCAGCACAGGAATGGAATGCACCTCCTGAAGTGCAGAGGAGGCCACAAAGATGATCAGAGGGATGGAACACCTCTCCTGTGAAGACAGGCTGAGGGAGTTGGGGATGTTCAGCCTGGAGAAGAGAAGGCTCCAGGGAGACCTTAGAGCACCTTCCAGTACCCATAGGGGTTCTGCAAGAGAGCTGGAGAGGGATTTTTTAACAAGGGCATGGAGACAAGGGGGAATGATGGTTTTAAATTGACAGTAGGTTTGGATTAGGTATTAGGGAAAAGTTCTCTGCTGTGAAGATGGTGAGGCACTGGAAGAGGTTGCCCAGAGAATTTGTGGGTACCCCATCTCTGAAAGTGTTCAAGGCCAGGTTGGATGGTGCCCTGAACAACCTCAGTGACTGAGTGTCATGGTATGAGCTCCCTTCCCTTTCTGCTGCTATGTGGGTGATTTTAGACCCTGCATGGAACTGCTTGAGTCCTGAGAACGCCAACCAGTTGCAGAGTAATTTCATCATGTCTGGAAACTTTACAGAAATCAAATTCAGATTAAATCAGTGTGATTCCCAAGGGTTTGCATGTCCATTCCCGTGCACCGGACCCTGGTGGGGTTTCTCCCCTGCCCCACAGACGGATGTAGCATAGTCCCCGCCGTTCCTTCCTGGCCACAGCCACTGGTCTGGCTGCTCAGCCTTGTTCTCAGTATCCCTACTGCATCTGCAGCTGAGGCTCCCTTCCAGATGGTTGTGATTAATTGATCTTTCCCCCAGAGGCATTTCACCAAGGGGAATAGCAATACAATGCTGCTGTTTCATCAGCTCTGACTGCAGAGCAACCTAGGCTCGTTTTGCTTCATTTCTCATTGTTTGCCAAGCTACTGTCTTGCAGAAACATCAGACTTTTTATTTAATCCTGCACAAATAATGTGTGCTCTAATCCTCACTGCAATTCTTTGAATTGCAAATGAGGGCAGCAGTTCCACTCCTATTCCTAATGTGTGTAAGCTATGCACTTTTTAGCAGTTCTTTGAAAAAAATTTTAGAAGTCCCTTCTGTCTTTAATTTTCTTTTGGATGCCCAAAATTTGGCTCTCTCTGAAGGTTTGCACCTCATGCTGAGGCAGCAGGGAATAAGTGGCAGCTAAGTACATAGCTGGGCTCATCTGAAGGCGTTTCTGCTTTCTGGGGTAGCACACCTGATGTGCAAATCTGATTATAGTGAAGGAATTGCAGAGAAAGGAGTGTTTCATGGTCTGTTGTGTTTGGCAGCAGTAGAGTGGAAGAGGAGTTGCTCGCACCTGAGTTACGAGTGAAAAAAATAATTGTTTAGTCCCTGGAACATGCAAAAAACCTGAAATCCCAGGAATGACCCAAACCACAGGGAACTGATGTCTGCTCTTATTTAAGCAGCAGGTGGCAACATCCACTGCCTGATGAAATTCATCTTAGGTTTTCCTTCTTTTGGGACAAGAGAAATCTCAGGGTCTGTTTGCAGCCTCTGCCTTTCTTGGGAGCACCTTGCCAGTGCCTCCAAAGGAAAGTCTGCAGAAGCACAGTGGGAAAGTATCGTGACTTCAGTGCTATAGTTCCTGTTTAGAGAAGGTGTTTCTTCCCCTGTGGGTCAAATAGCTTTCCCTGAGCATAACCTGAAGTCAATCAGTGGTGTGTGCAAGGGCACACAGGAATGCTTCCACTTGTACTGACAAATGCTTTCCCTACATGGTGGCTTTAGTAGGTTTGGGAAAGAAGAAAAAAAAGATTTCCCTAAACACAAGGATGTGTGCAGGTGTGTGTTTTAATGGCTTCTGAAACCGGCAATTGAGAAAAACATCTCCACTTTCCCATTTCCCACATCTCCCTGCAGAGCAGCTTGGTGACCCCCTAGACTTTCCTCGTCCTCATCCCGCCCTGGTTTCCCCAGCCTCCTGCTTGCCTTCCCCATGTCCATGCCCTGATCTTCCAGCCTTGCCCTCTTGTTCTCCTGCTCCTACAGTAACTGATGTGTCTTTGGAAAAGACCCCACAGAGCTGCCTTCTCCCCACCCATCCTGCTCTTCTCCTCCACCTTCCCCTTGTCCTCTCCTGCCATCACCTCATCTCTCATCTTCTCATTGCGCCTGCAACAGCTCCTGTACTGAGCGGTTTGTTGCTCTAGTGAGCAAGGGGATAATGAGGGAAAGCCACTCGGGAATGGACTGCTGTGCTGGACGAGCAGCACTCAGCCCTCATGTGCTCCAGCTCTCCACCTTCTTTTTCCAGCTGTTGGGCACAGGGACTGGCTCTGGCCTGCAGGAGAGGTGTCCCAAAACTGAGATGGGATATAACAGATGTGTTGTCCCATGTGTTTGGGATGCATCTGATCACAAGCTGTGTATCCATCCTGGCTGACTTTTTATAGCAAGATTCTGTATGTCTTGTTCCGACCACCTTTGATGATTCATCAGATTTCTTGTTTAAAGGGTGTTGCTGCTCCTGTTCTTTCTGGCTCCCACTGCTAAACCTCAAAATCCTCCTGTGGTCTTGTGTGGGTCTTAGTGGGCTACAAGCAAAACACTAGTAAACATGGATTTGAGCCCTAACTTGAAATATCCTGGCACCCCATTGATATCACCGTGGTTAGGCCTGAGGTATGGTGGCTTTATTGCAGTCCTTGGGACCACAAACTCATAAATAGTACACAACTGATAACTCAGGCATCTTTGAACCTCAGCTTTTCAAAAGCCTTCTGTAGTCCCACTGACCCAATTCACTGCTTGTTTCTGTGCTCTTGATCCACTGCATTGCTCAGTCTCAGACTGGTGGCAGGGGGAAAGACAGTTGGGATTTATCTCTAAGGCGAGAAGGCTAAAGCTAATTTTTAAATGAAAGATGAAATGCCTGAAGAAGCCTAAAATTATGATACACCTGGCATAGAAGGCTACAGGCAAAGGGCCCAGAGTGAAGACAGAGTGGTTTAATGGTATGATTTCTAATGAATCAAAGAGAACCCCAGTAATTTCATCTCTGTGCCATTTTCACCTTACACCTGTGTTCTTCTGAAGCCTATTCAGTCTCTACTGTCAAGCTCTTCTTACTGATGGATAATCTTGAGGGCCAGAGGTAAGGTTATATATTGTTTTAAACACAGAGGAACTAACAAGTTAAGTGAGTCTATTATGGAGAAAGAAGCAGCCAGAAAATTATGTCAGATCACAAGATTGTGCTGCAACAAAGATTATGTCTGTAACTGTGCAGACAGTAAAGGCAGCCCAGAAATTCTTGGAAATTGTTGAAGAGACACACATGACACTGATTTAAGAGACACTAAAGTATTTCTGTCCATAAAGTCAGATGATCAACAATAGATGCCTGGAAGCTCAGAGGATTTAATTTGATCTGGGTGAGGAGGCCAACTTCTGAAGTCACAAAGTGTTTTTAAGTAGTAAGGATTGCTATGGGCATTGGCAATAGACCTGCTTCCACTTTCTATTTCACCTTCTGCTCTTGTTGTGGTTGTATTTCTGGGGTGTGATTCATACTGCTCTTTTCCATTTGCCTTAAACTTTTCCTTTTGAAACCTCCTCTAATCATTGTTCTTCTGAAATTCCAGGTTTATATGTCTTCCTGTCTTTCCATCTACAGGGACAATCCCCAGCCACACTAAGCCGGAGAAATGCATGGAGAAAGCATGCAAAAAAAAATAGTCCTGTTTACTTAGAAATTTAATTTCCACAACCAGAAAAGGCAGGAGCAGGTATTAAACCTGCTCCTTCCTACTTGCTGTAAGGGGGAAAGACTAACTCCTGAGAGCAAACCTGGGGAGGGACTGCCCAGGGAGCAGCGCTGTGGGAAAGTCCTGGGAGCAGGACAGGAGCTGAGTGTGAGCCCCCGGGTGCCCTGGCAACGAGAAAGAGCAGCACCTCTCACCCCTGTCGAGGGAAGGGGTTCTCTTCCTCTACTTGGCACTTGTTAACACCACATTTGGATACCACGTTCCCCCGGTAACTGATGGATGCAGTGAACGGCAGCGAGCTCAGGGAGGCCCTGCGGTGGCTGTGCAGGTGCCCAGGAGGCTAGGAGGGCCCCATCCCTGGAGGTTTTACAGCCCAGCTGGATACAGCATCCCACGTACCCTGCTCTGAGCTTTGAGCAGGGAGTTGAAATACAAACCTGTCACGATCTTTCCACCTGAGTGATTCTGTGCCCCTCAGGTCGCTCCAATGGGAGCGGCAAAGACAAAACCCTAGACTAAACTGCTCTGAAATCCACAGCCACACAGAGCAGCCTAGGCCTGCAAGAGCATTGCAGGATGTCAAGAAGGACCACCCGACAGTGTTGCTTAATGCTGCTCTGCAGCTAAAAAAAAATAATGAAAACTACACAGAAAAACTAATTGCCTTCTCATGACTGAGAAACGAGGAAATTTGATGCTGCTTAAAATGGTAATTAAGAGCAATGTCCTGTATGTCTTTATTTATGTGACTTTATATAGAGGCCCTTGTGTTTTTATATGGGATGTAGAAAGTTGTCCCTCGCTTTGCATGGTGAATGGGACTGTCCCGCAGCAGCTGGTGTCCGCCCTGCCCATGGCCTTGTCCCATGACAAAGCTGCGCTTCCTGATCTCCTGTGTAGCTCTTTTGGATTATCCTTCCTTACAGGCACTTTGTCCCAGTTTACCGGGAATGTTAGCTCACGTTTGCAGTTCTTCCCGTGGTGCTGCAATGGTTCACAGGTGACGGACCTAGCCGCCGGCCCGGGGGAGGGCAATGCCCTCCGGGGAGCCTGGGGCCATGGCTGGGACAGGACCATGGAATGGGAGGATGCAGCCTCGCTCCTCTGCAGAGCAGCCCCCGAGCCCCTTGGCTGCAGGGAAAGCACAGATTTCCAGACCCCCAATCTGCATCTCGGGCTATTCCCGTCACAGTGCCTGAGTGGCGCCTGTGCCTAATTCCCGCAGGAAGGCAGCTCCCTGGCCAGATGTTACAACTCCGCCGACCCAGGTCGGGATCTAGGGGCTGTCCTTGCTGCCACATCTCCCAGCGTCCCAGAGCAGCAGCTGCCAGAGGCGGGAGCAATCACCGCAGGTTCAGGCTCCCGCGGAGCTCCTTGTCCCTGCGCCCCGCTGCTGTGTCCCTGCGGCTCAGCGGCACCCGAATGTACCGCCGGCAGCATCCCGGCTGCGGTGCGGGCTGTGCTCCAGCCCCGGGTGAGCTCGGGAGGAAGGGCACACGCCTTGGTTTGCAGCGTGCTGAGCCGATTTGCTGCGCGCCGTGAAAGGATGGCATGCTGGGTTTTCATTGAGGGCTGATTTCCCAGAGGAGGGATTTCTGTCAGGGATATTAACTCCCTGCTGGTTCAAGCTGAGTGCTTCGAGTGGCTCTCACTGATGTCTTAGAGACATCCTTATTAATATATCCCAAAGACTGAAAAGGTTCTTTTTCTCCAGCAAAATATGTAGTCACCCTTGCACCAAGCATCATCCTTCCTGCCGCAGCCTTGCCGGCACTCGGCTTTGTCCAGAGGAGAGTCAGGAGGTTGCACCCTTTTCCTCATCATCACTCTGTCAAAGAAGAATTTGGACTGATTGAAACCCCAGGGGCTTTCACAGACCTTGGCTTTATTTTGATTCCTCTCAAGAAAGCCAATGAGTTACACCCTTCTGTTCCTCCACGCATCAGTCTGAATGAGCTAGCATCCAGACTGGGCCAGGTAGTATCTACCAAGGGATGGGTGTGCAGGGAGACTCTCATAGGATCACAGAATCATCACCAAGGTCGGAAGAAACCTTTAAGATCATCCAGTCCAGGTGTGCACCCAGCACTGCCACTGTAACCCCTAAACCACATCACCCAGAGCCAGAGGCCTTGGAAACACCCCAGAGATGATGACTCCACCACCTGCCTGGGCAGCCTATTCCAATGCCTGACCACCCTAACACTGACATTGTTTTTCTAACATGTAATCTGAATCTCCCCCGTTTTAAGGCCATTTCCTCTTGCCCTCTCCCTGCAGGCCCGCTAGAGCAGTCCAGCCCCTACTGGCTACAGCCTCCTTTCAGGAGCTCCTTGTAGACAGCTATGAGGTCCCACTGAGCCTCCTCTTCTTGAGACTAAAGAAGCCCAGGTCCCCCAGCTATTCCTCACAAGACATGTTTTCCAAACCTTTCAGAGCCTTGCTGCCCTTCACTGACCATGCCCCAGCACTTCAATGTCCTTTTTCAAGTGGGAGGCCCAGAACTGGCCACAGGACTCAAGGTGTGGCCTCAGCAGTGCTGAGTACAGGGAGTGGTCAGTGCCCTGGTCCTGCTGGCCACGCTATCCTGATTTGCCTGTGAGGGATTAGCCCTGCAAGGACGCTCACAATGCTTGGTTTTCTGTGTCACACCAAGGGCAGCAGCATGGGGACAGAGAGGTTGGATTTGGATAGTTTGGAGCGCTGAGCTCTGACTGAGGTCCAACCCCCTGCCTCTCGTTTGCTGTTTTATTGGCCAGCTCTGCATCTGGATGNCGCCGGCCCGGGGGAGGGCAATGCCCTCCGGGGAGCCTGGGGCCATGGCTGGGACAGGACCATGGAATGGGAGGATGCAGCCTCGCTCCTCTGCAGAGCAGCCCCCGAGCCCCTTGGCTGCAGGGAAAGCACAGATTTCCAGACCCCCAATCTGCATCTAGGGCTATTCCCGTCAGAGTGCTTGAGTGGCGCCTGTGCCTAATTCCCGCAGGAAGGCAGCTCCCTGGCCAGATGTTACAACTCCGCCGACCCAGGTCGGGATCTAGGGGCTGTCCTTGCTGCCACATCTCCCAGCGTCCCAGAGCAGCAGCTGCCAGAGGCGGGAGCAATCACCGCAGGTTCAGGCTCCCGCGGAGCTCCTTGTCCCTGCGCCCCGCTGCTGTGTCCCTGCGGCTCAGCGGCACCCGAATGTACCGCCGGCAGCATCCCGGCTGCGGTGCGGGCTGTGCTCCAGCCCCGGGTGAGCTCGGGAGGAAGGGCACACGCCTTGGTTTGCAGCGTGCTGAGCCGATTTGCTGCGCGCCGTGAAAGGATGGCATGCTGGGTTTTCATTGAGGGCTGATTTCCCAGAGGAGGGATTTCTGTCAGGGATATTAACTCCCTGCTGGTTCAAGCTGAGTGCTTCGAGTGGCTCTCACTGATGTCTTAGAGACATCCTTATTAATATATCCCAAAGACTGAAAAGGTTCTTTTTCTCCAGCAAAATATGTAGTCACCCTTGCACCAAGCATCATCCTTCCTGCCGCAGCCTTGCCGGCACTCGGCTTTGTCCAGAGGAGAGTCAGGAGGTTGCACCCTTTTCCTCATCATCACTCTGTCAAAGAAGAATTTGGACTGATTGAAACCCCAGGGGTTTTCACAGACCTTGGCTTTATTTTGATTCCTCTCAAGAAAGCCAATGAGTTACACCCTTCTGTTCCTCCACGCATCAGTCTGAATGAGCTAGCATCCAGACTGGGCCAGGTAGTATCTACCAAGGGATGGGTGTGCAGGGAGACTCTCATAGGATCACAGAATCATCACCAAGGTCGGAAGAAACCTTTAAGATCATCCAGTCCAGGTGTGCACCCAGCACTGCCACTGTAACCCCTAAACCACATCACCCAGAGCCAGAGGCCTTGGAAACACCCCAGAGATGATGACTCCACCACCTACCTGGGCAGCCTATTCCAATGCCTGACCACCCTAACACTGACATTGTTTTTCTAACATGTAATCTGAATCTCCCCCGTTTTAAGGCCATTTCCTCTTGTCCTCTCCCTGCAGGCCCGCTAGAGCAGTCCAGCCCCTACTGGCTACAGCCTCCTTTCAGGAGCTCCTTGTAGACAGCTATGAGGTCCCACTGAGCCTCCTCTTCTTGAGACTAAAGAAGCCCAGGTCCCCCAGCTATTCCTCACAAGACATGTTTTCCAAACCTTTCAGAGCCTTGCTGCCCTTCACTGACCATGCCCCAGCACTTCAATGTCCTTTTTCAAGTGGGAGGCCCAGAACTGGCCACAGGACTCAAGGTGTGGCCTCAGCAGTGCTGAGTACAGGGAGTGGTCAGTGCCCTGGTCCTGCTGGCCACGCTATCCTGATTTGCCTGTGAGGGATTAGCCCTGCAAGGACGCTCACAATGCTTGGTTTTCTGTGTCACACCAAGGGCAGCAGCATGGGGACAGAGAGGTTGGATTTGGAGGGTTTGGAGCGCTGAGCTCTGACTGAGGTCCGACCCCCTGCCTCTCGTTTGCTGTTTTATTGGCCAGCTCTGCATCTGGATGGGTCCACAAGAGCCCAGCTCTGGGTATGGGAGCTCAGGCATGTATGGGAAAGGGCTCTGCACAGCAGGAGAACTGTGGCCAGCCTTCACATATTGTTTATCTGAAAAAAACCCCACACGATTTTGCACTATTTTTGTCCTTAATCCACATTTGCTGTTTCTCCTAATCTTCTCTGCTGCTGTTTACAGAAGCACTGGGGGCGGATTTCAAGCACACNGGGTATGGGAGCTCAGGCATGTATGGGAAAGGGCTCTGCACAGCAGGAGAACTGTGGCCAGCCTTCACATATTGTTTATCTGAAAAAAACCCCACACGATTTTGCACTATTTTTGTCCTTAATCCACATTTGCTGTTTCTCCTAATCTTCTCTGCTGCTGTTTACAGAAGCACTGGGGGAGGATTTCAAGCACACTGCCGTGGCTCTGACCCTGAAGACTAAACCCCATGGAGAAATGGGGTGGTTGGTTCAGCTGTGGGGTCCCGGAATGCTGCGACCTGGAAGTCAGCAGTCCTGGCAGGGAGCCCTGCTCCTGGTTCTGGCTCTCTGCAGCCACCAGTGACTGGCTCACACTGTGGAGGCACCAGCTGTCCCGCCTGGAATGCTGAGGGAGGAAGGTAAAAATACCTCCTCGGTCACACGCCTGCGAGATTCCTGGATGGAAGATTCTAAAAACAGCACAATGGTTTTGGACATGTTGGGTTTCTTGGCACTGCTGTCAGCAATTAGTCTTCTTCCTGGCTTTGCACTGAAATGGAGGTGTGGGGTTAGGGCTGGGAGAAAGCAGTGCTGCCCTGGGGTTTGGTGCTGGAGGATGCATATGTAGACCAGCTTTTTCCAACTTTCTTTCTGCCTTAATACATTCTGACAGAAGACCTTCATGGTCAAAAAAAAAGGATGCCTTGAAATCACAAGGCTGGATGGGAGCAGAGCAGAGGCAGGGCTGGACAAGCCCCGCTGGTTTAGAACATCAATGAGTGTCAGATGAGAAAAGGCACTGTAATGGTCAGACATGGTCTGAACAGACTCACCCCTTCATAAAACAAAGGGAAATTCTCAAGGAAATAATATAATGGGGAAAAAGCTGGTTGTTTTCCTCCACAGAGCAAGGGGAGTCTGTGCCCTCCCAGAGCTGCTGCACTTTCCTGAAGCAACACATTCATTTGGGACCTTCCCAAGCAAAGCCTGGGGGTGAGGAGGAGCTTGCCCTGCCTGGGAGGAAAGATGCTCGGCAAATACAGATTGCACATTTTTGTGATGTTCCTTGAAACAAGGAAAAATGAGGGATGCTATGCCCCTTATAGGCAAACCAGCAGTAAAAAATTGGGAAAATCTTTTACATGGGAAAGCCAGAGAGCTGTGGGGTATCCTTGCTATGGCATGAATAGTCTTTTGTAAACCACGAGTTTCGTCCATGTTTATTTCACTTGTAACTGCTTTCTAAAAATACAAAAAACATGAAGATGGCAGGAGAAGGAAATCTGAAATAAGCAGGGAGGCAAGAGCAGGCAAACGATATGTGTGATCCTATTCCAGTGAGTTGCAGGAGCTGTCTCAGGCAAACAGGCTACGTGCAGCTGCAACTCCTTTTCTCCCCAGCACGTGTCTGCACTGAGAGGCTTGTGGGATCCTGGCTGCAGGAAGCACCTATGGGCAGCTGCCTTTGGCCTGGGGCTGGATGTGGCAGGGAAGCTGGGCACCTGTGTTGAGTCCCACAAATAGAGCAGAAACCCTGCTATGGCCCTGGCATGCCTTAACCCTGGCTTCCTGCAAATGCTGCCTGCTGCTGCTCCAAGCCCCGCAGCAGCTGGGCTTCTCCCCAGTATAAATTCAAGCGGATTTGGTAGGTGCTCAGCTAAATAAGCCCTGAAGCAGCTGGGTTGTGCTGAGACCTCAGTGGCTCGGACATGGGCAAGAAGTGCCTCTCGACAGTGCTGCCCCACACCAGTGATGGTGAATCCCTGCTTCGGTCACTTCCCAGGCTTGACAAGGAGCAAGGAACAGTGAGAAGTATTGGAAGGTTGAGCTATTAGTAGTCAGCTTCTCATCAACTCCTGGAAGAGGAATGTGTCCCTTTCCCCAGCCAGCAGGGCTGCAGCCAAGGGAACAATGTGATGAATGCCATATCCTTGGCAACTCTGGATTTTGAGTTACTACCTCAGAGGCAGCCGCCTATGAAAAATGCCTTTGAAAACCAGTTCCAGATAACCATTGGGTGATAGTTTGGGTCACCTGCCTTTGGGCTGAGTACCAGAGCTGCTCTCCACCACTGACTCTCATCCATGAGGTGCACAGTTCCCCTTACATGAGCTGGGGGCACAGCTGGCACTGCTGTGGGATGCCCAGCTCCCAGCAGTACTGCTGCTGCTCTCCATCACCTCCTCCCAAGCTGAGCTTCCTGCTCATGCAGGGAAAAGGGTCTCTTTGCCCAGGGGAGGCAGCTGAGATACCCATGATGGATGAGGGGGAGAGAGCTGAGAGGTCTCTCAGCATTGCCCCATGTTATCTTAACTAGCATACATGGACAGGGGCAGGCAAATAACTTTAAAAATATCCACCTACATGCTGTGCAATGTCATCTGGCTGCTTGGAACAGCAGCTGTAGAAAGTTGTCCATCCGAGGGAGCCGCTCTCACAGTGCAGGCATGAGCCTGGCGGATGGGAAGTCGCAGGAAGGAATAGTAAATCAGGAACCAGCACCCTTCCCATTTATTTTTAGCAGCAGTAGCCAGTGGTGTTTATAGGAATTTCCTCTTCTTCCTCTGTGTTCCTGTTGACTTCCTTCTTGGTGATGTTATAGCTTCAGTCAGCATGACCTACAAGCAGATGCAAAGCAGTGAACAAGCCCTTGACTAACCTCGGGGAGGTTGGGATGAGGGGCTCTGGCATGATTACTGCTGTGGGATGCTTCCCTCTTTTGTGTGCCCATGCCTAGCATGAATGGCTTAATATTCAGTGATGCCGACCACAGCTTTCCTCAAGTCAGACGTTGCTAAGAGTTCAAATCATCCTCCTGAAACCGTAAATGATCCAAAATCTCCATCCCCACCTGCCCGTAAGAGGCAGTGAGCCAAAGCAATGCTGGTGCCAGGAGCTGCTTGTGTGCTGGCCTTCCGTCACTGGTGTCTGGTGGCAGCAGGCGATGCTCCATGAAGATGCTCTCTCCAGGCAGAAGTGGAAAAGCAATCACAATTTCATGATGTGTTGGGCCCTGCTGGGTGTCTGTCATGCTGCTCCAGATTGTGCAACTTCAGTACCATTTAGCAGCACAGCCTCTAATTAGCCCACCTGCTCAGCAGAGGGAAAGGGATGGCATTCACAAGCCTTGTATATCATCTTTTCTGGGCTCCACAAAGCCTTTAGACCTGAGAGCTGGCAGGGAGCACACCAGGCAGCACTGGCAGGCAATAACAAACCTTACCTTCCCTCTCTACCAGCCCTGCCTGCTTTCCCTCTCCCTTTCTGGGGTGGCCATAGAAAACCCATGTATACCCAGCCCTGTCATGACAGGACATTCAAACTCCTCCTCAGCCCCTGAGGGGAGCAGTAGGGCAGCCCTGCTCCCAGCCTAGCACTCAGATCTTTCTGATTATCATTATGCCAGTCGTGATTTGCCATTGCATCTACCTGGTTTTACTGATCAGGTAGCACAGGCTGGTCTTGCCTCCTGATGGGCTTTGCTCTAGGGGCTACAGAGGGAATGGGAAGAATTAGGGCACAGAGAAACCCAACCCCATCCCATC
Source organism: Grantiella picta (assembly GCA_013397955.1). Taxonomy (NCBI): domain Eukaryota; kingdom Metazoa; phylum Chordata; class Aves; order Passeriformes; family Meliphagidae; genus Grantiella; species Grantiella picta. The sequence goes on along the minus strand of VZRM01001744.1, from coordinate 883,675 downwards.
CTGATGGGGCCAAGGTGCTCCCCTGATGCTTTCTGGCTCAGGGCATCCATCCCCTCCTGGCATAGAGATGCCTGGAGTGGGGAATAGGGAGTTACTGCTGACTCATGTCAGCTGGGGCTTAATCCCCAGCAGCTGCCAGTTGGGCGGGCCAGGTTATATAGGGACCCGAAGGCCCTTTCCCAGGTAAGGAGTTTGAGGTTGTTTTAGTGCTGTGGGCGTGTTTCTGGTCTGTTCCACCTGCTGTTGTACTGGGGATCTCAGAAGACATTTCAGCATCCAAGAGCAGGGATGGCAGCTAAGTCATGCTGCAGAGAGGAAAGAAAACTAAGGTTTTCTTCTCTCTGCTTCCCATTTTTATTTCCTATAGATTAAACCCTAAAATTTTAAGTGTTCATGTTTTTACTGTAAGTGCTTCTTTGTGAAAGATTTGGGCTATAAACTGTTGTGTTGAAGTTCCTCTCACAGCATGCTTTACCTCCTAGACATGCTTGTGGGTTGTTATCCCTGCAATGGAAACCAAAAAAGAAGCAGATCATGAGGGCTGGCAGTAAAATGAAGCAGTGAGGACTAGGGTTTGAAATCCCCCCTGCCATGGGTTAGCTGGCATGCAGTTAGAAGGGTTTGTCTGGGCAGCTATGGGGAGGGAGGGATGGTGTGGTGAGATGCTTTGTAGCTCACCTGGAAACCATTTCAGAAAGATGTAAAGGGTGACAATTTTCTGCTTGCAAAAGGGGCTGAAAATATTTTTCCAGAAAATGGCTTTGGGAGATGGATGGAAGCCTAGAAATGCAGTTTGACTGGAGGAGCATGTGCAGAGGGTTTGGCAGCACTTCTGAGTCAGGGGTGTGCAAGAGCTGTGTACCTGGATGCATAGCCACCAGTTCACCTGCACCTGGTCCGGCTGGTTCACGTGGCTGTGCAAACTCCTGGTGGATTTCTGTCCTCTGGAGGCTTCATTGTTCCCTTCTTTACTTCTTTCTTCCCATTAAACCAGTAAAAGAACAGCATCTAGCATAGCAGTTGGAATGGTGAAGGGTGGGTGAGATTTTGGGGTGAAATTCTTTTACTGTTTTGAGCCTTTGAACACAAGCAGTTGTGCTGGTGTTGATGGCTGGGACTCTCTGACTACCAAAGTTTTCCCTCACTAGGCTTGTGCAAATACAACTCCTAGACAATGGCTTGGGGTGATGGTTTTAAACTGCTTTTGGAGCAGCACCAGCTGCTTGGGGGGTTGCGCAGAGGGGAAAAAGAAGAATCTCTTTCCCAGTGTTCACGGAAGGAAAAAGAGCAGCAGTTTGCCTCTATTGAGAAATTGCAATGGCAAAGCTTGGTGCTGAGGTCGGCGATGCTCGTGTGCCTGCCCACTGGGGAACAAGGGCACATCCAGGTTGTTTCATATAGTTGGGAGACACTGGCCAGGCTGCTGGCCCTTTCCTTCAAGTGGTTTGGGATCACTGGGTGGGAAGTTGCTACTGATTTGAGGACAAGGGACTTTAAAAGACTCCGTGCTGAGGTGAGTCTGTGACTGAGAGGGTGATGAAATGAGGTGCCCCCAAATCTGCTCAGGGAGGCTCTGATCAAACGTTGCCTCACCTGCTGTGCCCTGGGGACCTCTGCTGCCCTGCTCCCTACAAACATGTGCAGGGCTCCAGTTTAGGAGCAATAACAGCAAAACCAGTGCCTGCTCCAAAAAAGGTCTTGTCTGGCAAGAACCAGAGTCCTTCTGTGTCTGCCTGGCTCCTGGCACTTTGTCGCTGAGCGAGCGAGCTGCACAGCCTTACGTTTCGGAGAACACTGGTGTTTTGTAAGTTTTCTGGCAAGTGGGACAAGTTCTTTGCAGTTATCTGAACTTTGCATTTGTTTAAGCAATTTACAGCCGTGTTGCTCAGAGGGGTCATTTGTTCAAAGCTGAATAGCTGCAGGGTTGGAGAATAAACATCAGCCTCTCCACTCTTGCCTCCAGCGGGCATTGGCCAGCTGTGGGTGATGCAAGATGAGCTTAGCTTCACCCTGTGTAACGAGTCAATGAACGCTGTATCTCTCCTGACATATGGGGTGACTTCTAAAAAAGAAAGCTGGTTTCCCTGGCCTGCCCATTCCCTGGGCAACAGGAGCTGTGCCTCCACGCCCACCCTATAGGAATGGGGCAAACAGAGAGCTTGGCCCTGGGGTTCCAGGGAAGGACAAGGTTGTGTGGTGGTGCCCTGTCTCCAGAGGCTCTGGGTGGTTTTATTCTAAATAAAGCTGCTTTAGAGATGGCAAGAAACAGCACCATTGGGCACTTGCAGGCAGGAGAGGCTTGTGCCAGAGCCTTGACCAGAGGATAGCTCTCCTTGTTCCCCAGCCAAGACTGATTTTCTCTGGGTCTTGTGGCCATCCTTGTCTCACCCAGCAGCCTTTAAAATCTGGAGGAAGTCTCTCTTATCCCATCGTCCAGGACAGAAATAAAATCTCTGTCAAGTATGCAGGGATACTCAGGTCAGGGCTTCTTCTGAGACAAAGGGTGAGAGAACTAACAAAACATCTTTATCCATAAGATGGAAATATCATCAACAAGCACAGGAGTGTGTTCACTCTTTATAGATGCCTCATGTTGCTGAGCACTCTTACTGCTTCCTAGGGGTCAGGCAGCTTTAGGACCAGTGAGGTGTCCTGCTGTTTCACCCCGAAAGAGCACAACAGCATCTCTCAGAGCATACAGTCAAGACTCCTGTTTGCTTTCAGTTTATAACTAGCAGAGCCCTGATGATGATGATGATGATATCTGGGCTTAAAACAAGAGGGATCCACCTGAAGCTAGCAGGCTCTGCTGGGCAGCCACCCACCCCAGCTTTGATGGTGCAGTACAGCTTGCTGGCTGGCAAGAGATGTTTGCCAGGTTGGTAGCCCCTGTACTCCCCAGCCCCTCTGCAGAGCCCAAATTGGGGATTATGCTCTGTGGCTGAAAAGTGGAAGACTGCCTGCTCTGACCATTGCCCGGCTGCTCAACTCATTTGCATAACAAGGGGATGTTTGGCTTCCCAAAAATATCTTCGGTGCATCTCTAAGGTTTCATTTCCTTGTGGTGGCTGCTTTCTCAGATGCCTACACTTCCACATCTCTTGCTGCAACAGTGAGCATGCCAGCAGCCCGGGCTGGGTGAGGCCTGGAGCCAGACCTCTGGCTTTTGTTGGAGCAAGCGAGAATTTCTTCTTTGCCCTGTATCAGGGTAGCACTGCCTCCTCTGCTCAGGGATCCAAAAGCTGTGGTGCACGGCAGGGGAGAAACAAACCTGTAGCCTGTAAAACCCACCTGGCTAGCCGACATTATTTGCTCACAGTTCTCCTTCCATTTGAGCTCATGAAGCAGTGGAATGGCAGCATCTTTGCACACACCACTTTGTACCATCTGTCAAAACAGGACAGAGGGTGCACAGGCCCCTTTGCTCCCTGGACATGCCTGTAAGATCCCTGTGATGAGCTAAGAAGAATTTGGGAGATGTTGCTGGATCCTCTGGGATGGCCCCTGACGGTGCTGGCGTTTGCACAGATCTCCCCATGCCACCAATGGCAGGATCAGAGCCTCCACCTTGGGACTGTGGAAAGAGTCCAGACCACTGGCTGGGTGGGAGCTCAGGCTGTGCTGAGTCTTGCTGGGGCAAGAAGGAAACGACCTGAACACTCACCTCATTGAAACCCCAGAAAAAGTCCCGGATTCTTTTCTAGCAAGACTGAAACCCCAGCATGCAGAGCACAGCCCCAGCCTGGCACATTGCCCAGTGGAGTGTTAGTGAGCCCTGAACCAGCAGGAGAGCCCCACTCCCCCAGAGCATCCCTCCATACAGTGAGGGTCCTGCAGGTGAATCCAGCCAGCTTTGCTGCTGTCTCCACACCATGTCTGTGTGCCTGCAACACCTGACTCCAGACCTTCGGCCTCCCACATGCCTCAAACAGGAGCCCTTGGCTTTGCCAAAGAAAGGATGCTCTGCTCTCGCATGTGGTAAGCTGGGGTTTCTGTTCCAGCCTAGAGGGGGATGGTGACTCATGATTCTGCTTTGAAAACTATGAGTGGATTAGCAGCAACAGGCTAGTTGTTGTTCTCTCCTGTGCTTTGTGGCTCATTTACCAATTTATTGCCTGATCTGAGGCTTTGTCTTTATTTCCACCAAGCCCTTTGTTCCTGTCTTTCTGCCTTGTCTTTTCCTTGACAAATCTCATTTACTACTTTCACTCTCATTTGTTGACTTGCATCAAGCCCTCAATCATTCCAGACAAAACCGAATTTGGGGGCTTCCAAAAGCCTTTCTAGGAAAAGAGAGAGGGAGCCAGAGTGCACCTGCTCACCTCCAGCCCTGTGCAGGGACATGCACACACCAAGCAGTCCTTGCAGGTTGTGTGGGGTTGTTTATGGCGTGATGCACTCTCAGCAAGGCTGGTTTGATCATGTGGAGTTTGCTAGCAACCACCACCAGGCTTGCTGTGCTGAGGAAAAATTGCTGGTTTTGCTCCCACCTGCCCCCCCATGTCACGTCCTCTGTGGCAGTGAAATAAACTGTCGTTTCATCCTTCAGATTTTCCTGTGGGTAAGGATATGGCAAACCCAAGCTATGATGTGATTTGGGAAGAGGAATAAGGCATTTCTGAAGGGAGTATTGCAACCCCTCTACATGAGCAGAGCTGCTGGTGTCCAGTCAGCACCATGATGTGTGGTTTAGTACTTCTGCAGAGTAGAAAAGGGCAGAGCATCCTGAGGATGAGGAAAAGCTTCCATTATTTTAAGNAAATGTAATGATTCATCTGGGGGGTCTGGTTCCTGCAGAGACAGCAGTAAGAACCAGCCCATGCTGTCCCCTCTCTCCAGGACCAAAGACTCCAGGTGTTCGGCCTTGTTCCCCATCAAAGGCTGAAGCAGGGAGTATGGAGCTTGAGGTACCCTACAGTGAGCAGAGAATCAGTGCTCTTGCAGTAACCTGGGGGTTGTTGTCCTTGGTCTGGAGCAGAGCCAGTGTTCAGCTGCAGCTAATGAATGACTTGTTCAGGACATAAATGTGCCATTTGGTGACTGGCCAGAGTATTATTTACCATTTATGTAGGGAAAGCTCAGCCCTGCAGAAGGTGGTGCATGACTGGCATAACCAAAAGTGCAGGGACAGCCAGACCCAAAAAGCAGAGCTGCTGGCTTTGCCTGCAGATTTCTTTCTGAGCACAGCTGGCAGAGCTTGGACAGCTTATGCTTCCCAACAGGCTGGATCAGAAGCAATGAGATACTGGATTTGCAAACATGATACGAGGAAGCAAAGGCCCTTCTAAGCTTACTTAAAGCTATGAGAGAAGCCAGATGCCCATGGCAAGGTTTAGCAAGCTTGTATTTCAGGAGTCATTATTTCAAAAAATGTGTGCTGTCTGAGAAACAAGTTGTGAGCTCACCAGAGCCACCTGTATTGTCACCGCTACTACAGTGATCCTCCCAGGTTACTAGCTGTATGTAGCTCTGCAGCAGCAAAGCTCGGAGATGCTGCAGCAGAGAGGAGTGTTTCACAGATGGGAAAGCTGACGCAGGCAGGAATGCTGGTGCTCAGGGGCCACCAAACTCATCCCTCCTATGTCTCTCTACTGGATGGGCTCTTCTGCTGGCTGCTGCACTAGAGCCAGAGCAGCTGTTCCCTGTCATGGGAGCAAGAGAGTGGGGTAGGGTATTGATGCTTCTTAATTAACAGGATTGTCTGAGTTTCTTTGCTGGCACTGAAATGTATTCCTCACATAGCTGTGCTCTCTGCATTGCAAAATGGACACTGCTGCTATTTTTATATGTGTTTTCCCAACTGTTTTTCATTTTTCTGTGCATCTGTTCCTTGCATGATCTTGCTGGGTAGCCAGGAGTGAAGATGAAGTAAGAAAAGAGAAAACACTGCAGTTTCTCATTTGGGCAGCCATCTGGAGGCTTTCTCAAAACATTAAGAACCCCCTGAAACTTTGATCTTTTTGCAGTATTTATGCTGGGCACCCCCCAAAATGGCATCATCTTAAATCACAGCTCTCTTTGAAACCTGAAGGCCAAGCTGTGGTGGTTGGCAGAGATGGCAGACCCAGTAACAAGTGCCAAACTCCATCCAGAGCCCCCCTGTTTCTCCCACTTTCTCCTTGCTCTTCTCCACCAGCTGCTGCATGGTGGGGTGGAGGTGGGCAGAATTGGATGTGATCCATTTAATATTGCCTCCTTGCTCAGAGTGGCTGTCTGGTGTGACAATTTGCTCCCGGCACAAGGAAGAGTTGTGCAATGCACAGCCTTTCTGTCCATGCACCATGTCCCTGTCCCATTCCCCTGCATTGTGTCCCAGCATGGTTGGAACTGGCTGCTGGCTTTGCCTGCGGTGGCACCTTGCAAAGCCCTTGAGCTGCTGCTTGTGGGGAAAAGCAACTCCAGGTGTGAGGCTGTGCCTCTTCCTGGACAGAATGGCAAAACACAGAGAGGCCTTCTCCTCCCCTCTCTGTTATTTTTTCCTTGAGAGGGATTTAGATAACAAAGAGTATATATGATATCCCTTCAGTGTGATGGCATTTTGTGGCTAGCAGATCTTGACCCCTTCAAAGTGTGAATGAATAGAGCTGTTGCTCATTCTGTGCAAGCATTTACCAGACAAAATTTTTTGTCTTAGGCTGCTTTCAGGTACAGGGCATACTGATGGAGAAATTCTCCTCCTGAGCCTGATTCCTGCTCAAAATCACATTCTGGTCTATTTCCTCTTCATAAATATGATAATTAAAATCAATCTCTAACAAGAATTATTAAATCATTGCCTTGGTCTCCTTGGCTAAATTCAGCCTCCATACATTCAGGAGATGCCCTTTAGTAATTCCACACCAGTGATGTGCTGGTGGGAAGCAAAGGCTGTGGCATAGAGTGGAGCCACTTGGCTCTTTTGGTATGGGGTGGCAAAGATGCTGCTGTGCAGATAAAACCGTATGGCAAGAAAGACTGAAGAGCCTAGAGATGGAAATAGGTTGTATCACAGTAAACTCTGAAAATTGTTCATAGAGTGCAGGGAAGCTTTGTTTTTAGGCGGCAGTGATGACAGCTGGAGAGAAAGCATTGGACTCCTCTGCAATTCTGTCACCCTCTGACATCTGGTGGGGAAGCTATTTCTTCATCCTGTGTTGTTATCCAGGTTTGGCCTTCCAACTTACTTCAGAGCGAGTAGGAAACCTAGACAAAATGCTGAGAGGTGCCTTAGCATAACCCCCATCTCAGGTGAGTTCAGGGATGGACTTTTCCCCCCTGCTCTGCATGTTGGTTTTTTGAGGTTTTTTTCACTCTCTGTGGGCAGAACACCAGCATGCTCAGGTTGCCTTCTTCCCTTGTCTCTTCAGAGTGGTGCACTAAGTCTGGCTTGTTCCCTTAAGACAAAAGGACCAAAGAACTAAAAGCCAGGAAGAAAGAACCTCAGCCACAGACCATATACAGTGTCTGTCAAATTCACCTTTTCCCTTGCTGGTATTTCTAATACTGGGTTTGGGCTAGTTCACAAGCCAAAGCTTCCATCTAGGCTTTGGTCCCAGAGGAATCCAGCAGTTTAATTTCTCCCTGCCTTGGAGAGAGGGAATAAATCCCATCCTCTGAGTGCCATGCTGTGCAGAGTTCCCCGTGTTTGGGGTGTTAAGGCAGGAGGGTAGCATGTTTCTAAGCTCAAGGAAGGAGTTTGGAATGCACAAACCACTTGCTGGTCTCACCAGAGTCAGATGCATAACTCCAGCTGACCTCCCTGGAGATAGTGTTAGGCCAATGCCCAGCAGTTTTGAAATATCCCACTCCTTTAAAACTGTCTTAATTGAGGGCATCTCTGTTCATCACAGAAAATCCTTCAAGCCTTCCCAGTCTAAGAGCAGTGAGCAACCTGTGGTCTCCACAGTCATGGGAAAGCTTGAGGCTGCTGTGTTCCTCTCCACGGAGGGTGGCAAGAGCTCAACACTGGGATGCTGCAAGGGTGATGGGGCTGAATGGGCACTGCACAAAGCTGCTGTTGAGCTCTCTGCGTCCAAAAGAGCATGGAAGGCTCACTGTTTGGCTGAAATCTTCCCAATAAATATCAGGCTGTCATGGGTTGCCCTGTGCAGTTGTTGAACCTGCCTGCCTTCATGTGGGCTGGGGATGGTCTGAAGGTGTCCTTGAGCATGGCACTTCTATTGGTAGGGAAGCAACCCAACTGTGCAATGTTTAAAACAGGAAGGAGAAAAGGGGAAACCCTGCTGCTTTGCAAGGAAGGCAGAGTTTTTCTGGGCTTTATTTAATTGGAAATGATTAATATTCCCGTGTTGCTGTAGCTCCTCTGGGGCTCTTCCTCCCTGTCAGGATTTTCATTTAACATGTTTTTAATGTACTCTTTGCATATCAGCTATCACATCTGAAAGTCACCTTTGCAATATGTAACAAGCAGTTGGAGGAGGAGGATGGAGAGGAACGAGCACAGATGCCTTTTCAGCATGCACTGAGTGCTTTCTCTGGAGAAGGCCTGCTGGCAGGTAGTGCTGGGAAGCTGGTGAAAGGCTGTGCCATAAGCCAGCAGGCAGGGAGCTGGGAGGATGGCAGGCATTTCGGCATGTACCAGTTGACATCTGGTGCAGGCAATGAGTGGGAGGGGAGGAGGGGAAAAAGCAGCCTGACTTCTCAGAGTGAGCTGCCAACTTCTTCACCTTCACCGCCTTGCCAGCTCCCGGAGTTCAAAGTCGTGAGGCAGCCCATCCTTTCTATGAAACTATGAGTTGTAGTTACACCACAACAACATCCTAATCTCCTCACCAAGAAAACAATACTAAATGCCTGGCTTTTTTAGGGTGAGGGTAAGGGCATGTTTTCAAGCACAGCTCTGCAAGCAGGAGGGCCAGAAACACAGGGGTGATGACTGAGAGGAAATATCCTCCCACAGGGGTCATGGGGGCTGAGCTGCCACTGCTGGGATGCTGCCTGTCAGCTGGGGAGGCAGCAGAGATTTCAGGTAGTATGTGTTGTATCAGTGTCCACATCCCTCACACTTTGTATGGATGTTTTGGGTTTGGATGGCCCCAGCCTGAAAGTCTGGCATGGTAAAACTCCTGTCATGTAGAGACGTACTTCAAGCAAGCATTGAGTGGGAGAAATGTGGCCTCACTTCTGTGTTCGTGACACCAACCTAAGTTCTGACTGGGTTGTGTGTTTGGATTTTATTAAAATTTATCTTTGTTCTCAATGAACGTTAAAGAGAAGGGGATTGGGGTTTTCATGTGTTTAGGCCCACCTACCCTGTTGTATTTTGTTTCTAAGCAGTAAACATTGCTTGATCAACTGTTCCTGACTGCTGCCACCTCCTCATCTTATGTTGCTAGCACCTGTCAGATCAGCCAAAATCTGTCAGCAGAAGTCCAAGTGCACTTCCTGACTTGCCAGCCCACCCAAAACATCCTAGCCATCCCAGCTGGCTTTCCTCGACCTTCACACAGCACTTACCGGATCAGATAAATCTTTTTCTGTTGATGGCAAGGCATCTATGTCTATATGGGACATCAATGCACACCTTAAAATTACTAGGCAAAACCCCTAAAATGGCCACTGGGAGGAAAGGGGTTTCTTGGTAATTCCTGGAATAGTCTAGCATTGCAACACTCCCCATTTGGAGGAGGCATGAATGGTCAAATTTGTGACCCCAGCACAGGGTTGTCGACAGTGCCTGTCATCACCCTTTCCCACTCCCTGCCAGCAGAAACAAGTCAGGAGGACTCTCAACCCTCAAATGGAATGTGTCCCACTTGCACATAAAACTTTTTTATTGTTATAGCTGTTTCTGTGTGGGTCTTGTTCCTTTTCACCTCCTTCAACATTTGCTGTATTTTAGCAGATGCATTTGCATATTACAAACCACCTTTGCAGATGGAACCAAGCAGCACATGGTAAAACAGATCTGTTAGGCAGACCCTCTTACCACTACAGTCTAAGGCAGCTTTAGAGAGAGAACAAGAAAATCTCAGTAATAAATCTCTTTTCAAGGGATTTGCAGCCACCTGGAAGAAAATCAGTGATAGCCCCACATTTTTCATTGATTTCTGGGCTGAAATACAGAGAGCAAAATTTAGTTCAAGGGACCGTGATGATTATAGTTGTTGGTTACATACTGAAAAACAAGACTACTTTGTCATTCATTAACCAGAAGGAAGAAAAGAGAAGATGGTTCATTCAAGAGGCAGTTTATGCTCACTGAGTTGAAACAAATGTCCTTTTTTAATTTTGTGAAATTAAAATTGTGAAGTAATTTTCTAAGCAATTAGTTTCATCCTTACCCCTTGTAGTCATGATATGCTGACAAATATTTTTCCAAAGCCCAGGGAATGGCAAATGACTTTTCCAAAAATACTTAACTGGTCTTCTGGGAATTTTGTTTTGTGAAGAGGTGGCAATTGAGTGAAATGGGCTTCCCCAAACCCTTTTTCCAGTTTTAGCTTGGTTGGACACCATTGATGGAGACCAGGAATTTGATGGCTGTGGTTTTAAGAATCCCTGCAGACACATGAGCTTGTGGGATAATGAGTCAGTTTAATGTGGTTGCACCCATCAGAGTTACCTACTGCTATTCTTGCAGACTTTTGTGATGTAGAAAAGGATTTGGGGTTTCTTAACTTGAGTGTATCTCCTGCTCTGAATAAGATCTTGGAGTATTGAAGCACTTGAGTGTATTTATAGACCCAAGTCTTATTAGTCAAAATATGTAAGGTTGTGTTTAGTGTCAAGGCTCCAAGAAACAGGTATTTCTAAGAAACCTTATTAGGGACCTTTGGAAACCCACAGTCCTTGTCACAGGGAGGCCACTCACAGTCCTCTTGGTTTCAGTCTTAAGGGTAGCCTTGTATTCAAGTGTTGTGTTGGATCAGGGCTCAGGAAAATGCAAAGGAAAAAAAAATTATTACTGAAGACCTGTTGCAGGAGTTGTATTGGAGAAGATGTTTTCACTGAGAAATGTGTGTTGTATGAACTTTATGGTTATAGCAGGGAAAATGTTAGTTCTTGGAGGCCAGACACTGGTGCCACCTAAGGGATGGTGGCCTTGTCACAGGCAGTCTGTTGAATATCGATTGTATAATAGCTGAGGCTTCCTATTGATCTCACATATCTGTCTTTTAAAGAAGATTAGATCTGAACAACGTTTAATAGAAGAAAGCAGAAAAGAAAGGCTGTATGCAGCACTAGCAGCATTTCTCTGTGCAAATTTGGCTTCCCATGATTCTTGGAAACTATTAGTGCTTTAACTGCTGCCTAGAGGCTGATAAAGACAGTGCTTGTGCATGAGGGGTTTGCAGGATTCCTATTTTTTTTAAAGAAGAAAAATTTACAAACAAGACAGACTCTAGCTATTTCTGAAGTTTGTACCGATGTGAATAGCAGCCAAAGACAAACATCTTGATCTCTTCCTGACATTTCTAGTGGGGAGTTCAGGGAGCTCAGTTCAAGGAACAAACCCAGCCCCATGTCAGCTAACCCTGCATGGGTGAGCAACTGCTAGTAGCCAGCCAGGATGGATTTAATCCAATGGCATGATGAGAGGAGGCAAATGGACAGTGAGGTTTGGGCTCCTTGCTGAGGACTCCCTCCTGCACAGCTCGGCTATGGATGTTTATCCCCCAGGCTCATCCCTTGGCATTTGCCTCTGACCACACCAACTACAACCATCGAGTTGTCCATCCCCACATTCCCTCATGCCTGGGGAACTGTAATCAGACAATGATGGCTCTGTAGGGGTACTGGAGATCTATTTTGGGGAAGCAGGTCAGATTTGAGTGTGAGTGCTTTGGTTCTCTGCGTGCGTCTGCCACAGCAGAGCCCACGGCTGGGCTGACATTTCAGTGCATCCTGTTTACACTGCAGCCCAGACAGCAGGAGAAGTATTTTTAAACAAAAATGCAGATTGCATTGTAATCACCCCATGTTACGGAAACAAACACTTTTGCCACAATGCAAAACCAAACATTTACTCAAGATTTAGGATTCCTTTCCCCTAAGCTATCTGCAAAACATAAACTCTGACTTTTTCTCTCTTCTTCCATTGATTTCCTCACCACTGTCCTCTGATACATTAAATGGAGAAATGTTTGCCATAGGTAACAGTTTCACATTTTTGCATTTCATAGCATGCCTGGAATTTGGTTGCTGAGCAATTTTTTGTTTTGAAATGTCAGGCGTGTCTGTCTGAATCAACTGACTGCATTTTGCACCGAGAGCAATGCCTGTATTTTGACAACATCTTTACACCAAAAGAGAGGGGGGAAAAAGCCAACAGAAAAGCACAGGCTAAAAATTACCCTGGTTGCTAAAAATACTGTGGACGGGAATAGAGAATTCACCATACTGTTTTTCAGACTCACGTGTGCTTTGAGTTTATTAAAGGATTAGAACTGCCAAACTATGCCGAAGGCTGCGGTTGAGTTTCTAATATAAGTCTGCTTCTTGGCTTCTCCCCCAAACTGTGAAAGACTTCATAAGGCTGCAAAATCCACAGGTAGGAAGCTTTTAGGATGAAGGGGTAGATATGAGGGAGTTGCTTTGCTTTCTCCAGCAAATTTTGAAGTGGGTTGCCTGGAGCAGCCTGGCTATTGGGAGCATCATGCCCTGGTGTATGCTCTCCTGGTGGAATGGGGAGCAGCTGCTGTTGGCCATGTTGGCTTGGAAAGAGCCGAGTGTCACTGTAATGAAGGGTGGGTTTTACCTATCCCACTTGGCAGAAAAACTTGTCTGAAAACTGGACTTTGTCCTATCAAACCTTTTTGTTCTACCTTTGTCTTGTCAAACCTTTTTGTCCTACCTTTATCCTCCTAATGCTGGCGATGAGGATTAAGAGGCAGGTGGGACAAAAGAGCCTTTTGCAGAAAATGACAGCATTAGCATTTAATCAAAACCATATAGCAACCCCCCCACCCAATCCATTGCTGCCTTTTCATGCGATAGGAATTTGAAAAAAATAAAAGTTTTAAGATGGATTCCATGTAGAGATTCCCAGGAAATACTGCATTGAGCTGATGCTGCCTCATCATACCTTCCCTTCGTTTTTTATTTTTTAATGTGTTTTTATTCTTCAGCATGCAGAATAAATTATTTTGAAGAGCTTAATCTATAAAAAGCAACAAGTACGTTGGAGCCTTGACTCAGCTGGGAGCAGCTCTGCCACTCTCAGTTATCAAGCTCTGTTTGCAGAGTGTGTGCTGGGAAGGGAAGGAGCAACACCTGAGGGGCCTAACCCAGATAATTTGAACAGCACCATCTCTTTCGCTTCTAGCAACAAAGAATGGCTGCTGCATGTCATTACTGTAAAGAACCAAGCAGGCAGACAGGTGCCATCAGCTTTCCAAGTGCCAAAGCTGCACACAGAGGCCAGTTTGTCCCCAGCACTTGCACCGTTGGGTCTCTTGGTCAGGCCACATCTGCAGCCCACCACGGATTTAAAACACCTTGCAGGTGGCAGTAATGCTAATAAGGCTAATAAATAGACTGGTTGCTTGTGAAATGAAATTTGCTCCAAAACAGCCCTTATTAATAGCCCAGGGATGGCAGTGGCCATCTGGGGCCTCAGCTATGCAAACTGCTACAGGAATTTGCTCAGGCTCTGCTTTGCTCTGCAGCTGATGGGGAGCCATGACTGCTGCTGGTTTAGTCCTAGGTCAAATGCATGCAAAAATGGAGAAGTGTTTCTTTGGTGAAATCTATTTCCAGTCAAAACATCTCTTTGTTGCTCTGAATATCTCATAACATGGTCAGGAAATATGCAGGAAGAAGAATATTGACCCCTTGAGTACAGCATGGCTGACTTCATGAGACTTACTCCCTCGACAAAATTGGCCTGCTTCATTTCTTAATGACATTTTTGAGCTAACTAAAATCCTCCCATGGAGATAATCAAGAAGGGAAAAAAAAAGAAAAAATTCCCTGAAGCCTCCCCCAAAGGTCAAGCAATGCTACAAGCTGTGATGAATATGTCCATTTGTCACCCCGGGTGTAAGCTATCCAGAGCCACCCCTGGTAAAAGTCAATAGCAAGTCCTGGGTTTGTAATGCAGTGTGCAATTTACCTGCTTTTCCTTTTTCCTTCTCCCATTTCCGTTTAAAAGATGTGATGGTCTGTAGCAATCCCCATCTCTGTGCCAGTGACACCAGTTGTTCTCATGCATGCAAGGAGCTGCAGAACCATTCCAATGAGACCTGATCTTTCTGGGAGATGATGGGACTGAAGGACCGGCTCCTGGGAGAGGACAGATCCAAGCCTGCAGGAGCCATAATCTGCCCAAGCTGCATATCAGCAACAGGACAGAGCCAGGTCTGCTGTCCTTGTACTCGACCCTCCTTTTCCTCCAGCGCGAGATGCAAGTCTGAGAGTCTGAGTTTGTGCCTGCTCACCTCGCACTCACCCGGAGCAGCTGTGTGTTGGGATGTGAGGGCTGGATGCACCTGCAGGGTGCTTTGGCTTACTTGACCCAGGTGCCTGGGAAGGAAGCCAAACCAGAAGCTGCCTTCATGTGCACATCAAAACCGGTCTGGCCACATCTGGGGTGGCCCAGACTAATTCTAAGTCCTTGCGCCAGGGACACTGTTGGGGGGACCAGACCAGACCAGACCAGACCTCCTCTGAAATAAAACCTTTGAACCTCTTATAGCGCAGGGGCACCAGCTGCCTTGGTCCACTGATCCATTCCTATCATGCTGAATTTCTTGCTAATTATAGCCTGCAGGCAGACCTTTCCCCCTGCCCTGCTGAGCTGTGCTGGCCTCCCAGCAAGCTGCAGGGAAAGTTTACCCATATCTGTTACCTTCGAGTGCCAGGACTTCATCCTAGCACGCAGCTGGCTCTGGCTGCGCTCTGCCAGCAAGGGTCTCTTTTACATTTACAGTTTTAGTTGTCACGCTTTAGTTTTAGAAGTAAAGGCTGGAGTTGTGGCGTCCTCCTACACATCCTGCTTCTTCCTGGCATGTGGCTTTTGGGGTGTCTGAAGAGGATCACAGGGAAAAGATGGCAGAAGGGGAGACCATGTATTCCCACCATTACTGGTGTAGGATAAGGAGGCGGGGAAATTCAATGGCAAGTGAGTCATGTGGAAGCAAATCCAGAGCTGTTTCACTGCCTCCACCCCTTCTCTGCACTCGCGGTGACTGTTTTGGGAGATGTTAAAAGAAACAAGCTCTTCTATAGTTGAAGTCAAAGCTGTCTGCCAATAATAGAAATGTTCTTTCTCTTTACTTCACCCACGCAGGTTGATCTGTGTTTTTTATTAAAATTTATGGAAGGCACTTTAAACTTATAATGAGTGGAAAGAAATAATAAAACTGTTCCTTATGTTGTTGTTAGATTTGGGAGTTTATTTGGCTCAAATGCATTTTCGGCTTGGCTTAGAAATTTCATGCTTCCCTGGTCTGCTTTTGTTGGCCTTTTTGTGAATATATGCTTTGTACAAAGAGGGGAAAAATAATAACAAAATGCAGTTTTCCCTAAGGTTTATAAACCAGGTGGAAGAGCCTGTGTTTTTTTCCTACCAGTGAGAAGTGGGTTAGCTGCCTGCAGCGAGCTGGCGGGAGGCAATACCTTTCTTTTCCCTTTTCTCTGTGGCTGCTGCCTGTGCCACAGGTGTAGAGAGCTGCTTTGGGATACACAGTGCCCCTGAGAGTTGTATTCAGAGGGGTAGGAGAGGTGCCTAGGCAGGGAGGAAGGGAATGAGAGAAACTGGGGAATGAGGACAGGCAGGTGAAGCAAAAGAGTTGTGGGTAGGAGGATAAACAAATGGGGAAGCTGGAGCTGCATACCATGCTTTTAAGGCAAGTCTAGCGGAGGTGCCAAGTAGACAAATATATGCAGAGAACTATATATAGACACACCTGCAGATGCACACAGATAAAAATGTCTCTTAAGAGTTTATAAATCATTTGAGCAAAATGTAGCCCTGTGTGTGTACATCATCTAACAATAATTGACTTCTGAATTTGGTACTTTTCAGTGCTCATATGAGTACTGACCTATAAATCTAGCACAGCAGATCCATTTTTCTCTAAATAGCCTCTTCTTTTGAGTCTGTATAAGGTCTGCAAAAATCAGGAGGCAAAATGTAATGTAGGTAAGTGAAGCAAATTGTGCTGAAAAAGAGATGAATGATGTCCTACAGGGCATGTGTGGGAGGAGACTGGACACTTGTAACTCTTTTTATCTCTGGACACTCTGAATATGAGGTTTCTAATTGCAATGAACACTTTGTGAAGGAAGGATCCATTGAGACAGTAGCTGGGCACTTTTGTCTTCCCTGCTGAACTCTGTTCCCTGGCAGCAAAACTTGTTCACCTAAACATCCCTAGTATCGTTTAATTAGAGAAATTAAAATCATTGACGGGGGGGAATAGCAAAAAAGGAAGTGCTAGCCAGGCTGAACACGTTTTTCAGATGTTCTCTGGTGTTTGCTGACAAGGAGTTATGTTAGAAAAAGGTGCAACAATGAGCTCCAACACTGGTGTGGGGCACAGAATTTGCAGAGGGCCCATAAGTAGAGTCAAAGGCATCCCTCATGGGATGGGCATGCTACACTGTAGCTGACATCCATTCATAATCAAACAACTGCAAATTCAGTAGGATTTGAGTCCTTTTCGTAGGATCTGAGGAAACTCCCAAGCCAGTAATAAGGTACTCCTTAAAAATTCAAAAGTTTACTACTTATTGCATGTGTCACAGTAGGATGTTGAAACTGTGCCAGGGCCCTCAGCAAGCAGAAAGAAAAGAAGGCTGTTATACCTTATATCCAGATCTTATCTGGGGGTAAAAATTTATTGATACAGGCAATGTCACCTGCAGAGAGCCATGAACCCCCAGGGAAGTTTAATCCCAGTAAGTGCAGAGGAAATGGAACATTTTCCGATAAATTTTCCTTAAGTCTTACTTTCTGAAGTGTAGAAATTATGTGTCCTAGTGACTTGGATTCCTGGCTCTGACCAAATGGTTTTATAGCAGTGCCTAAAGCAAGGACTGGGGCTCAGGGCATGATGCCCCACATCAAGATCACCTATGATGAAGAAGCCAGTATGGGTGCAGAGGTATCATCTGCAGTGGAGTTTGCACAACTTGCATTGGTTTTGTTTTGTCATCTTTATTTCTTTGCAAAGAACCACTCAAATTGAGGGCCTTCTGTTTTGTTTTGCCACAAACCTGAGTTCTGATTCAATACCCACTTCTGTGGAGAAGGATCCCAGTGCTTGGCTGATGCCTTTATCTCTACCAGCTGAAGGCAGCAGTAAAACATTGAAATTAGACTGGAAATCACAGGGTAGTCCTGACCCAGCACCTGCCTGTTTATCAATGAGAAAACATAGAAGAGTTTCAAATAAATATGAAAGGCCTCAGTCTCTGTAATCCTGTATTTTAAGACTTCTAATGTGTATTTTTTAAAATTGTTTTTTAATGCCTGTCCAGGTCAATCTGTCCCCCTGTTTTTGCTTTTTGGCCATGGGTAAGCACTTCCCTTCTGGCTTGAAAGGCTGATAAGATGTCAAAAGCTGGGCTGCAGCCAGGTAATCAGGTCACTGAGGCACAAATCAATCAAATGTTTTTTCGGCCAGTGTCACTCTGGCCTGGACAGATCCTAGAGCCACAGCTGCCTGGCAGCCCTTGTGCCCTGATAAGCTCAGAGCTGATCTGCACACAGCTCCAGCACGTGTTTAACTGTTTACACCTTGCTGTGTTCATTCGGTGAAGGTAGTGAAGGGGCTGCAAGGGTCCTGTGGCTCAACAGATTTCAAAGTGATGCTTCTTTCTGCTGTCAGTGACCATGTTTTGCTCTCCAGACTATTGGGAAAATTAGCTTCTCCTGGTAGCGTCTAATCCGGAGGCAAAGCTGAAAGATGAGACAAGTCCATTTTCCGCTGGGTGCGTCTCTGTATTTCATTGCCAGCACTGCACAAGCAGCACTTCCCCTGCATTATAAAATGGCATAAGAAGGATGCAGAATCCCAGAAACAGGCACTGTTAATTTGCATCTTACAAGTGTTGTTTGTCAAATACAATCAATGTAATTGCTTGCTTTCCATTTCTAAAATGTGCTAGCAATAAACTGGAAAAAAATAATGGGATACACGTATTTGGCAAGCTCTTTCCAGGGTCTTATAGCAGTCCACTGCTGGATTTAATTATAGACAATTTGAATTTTTCACACAATGTCTTGCTTCTTAAAAATGTCTCTTTTCAAATAAAAACCCTCAAAATAATTTGTGAAAACTCTTAAGTTGTTTTAGTTTTCTTCCAAAATTTTTCATGTAGTGTGAAATTGGATTTTTGTGTTATGTGGAAAATGTTGTTCTTCTTGAAATAAAACTTCTCCAGCATTTCTGTGTAAATGGGTACATACTGAACCAGAGCAAAATGGAATTAATTTTTCTTTGCATCCTTCTCCTCTGATGCATTGGAATAAAATTGCCAGTCGGTATCCAACTGCCCTGCTCATTGCAGCTTGAACACTGTCCAGGCACATACTTCCCCAAATTTATTTCTATGGCACCCAATGGTGATAACAGAAAATCAGGAACCCGTGATTGTAGGACAGCTTCTCGAATGTTTGAGGATCTTTCACTTACCAAAAAACCCCGGTGGCGGCTGGGATTCTCAAAAGTATTGTAACTTCTACTGAAATAGTTGACACCACTGGGAGTTGTGCACTGGGAGATGTGGCTATTTATCCCCATTCCCTGACTGTGGCTTGGAGAACATCAGAAGCATTGCAGTCTGCTTATCCTTCTGTTTTCCCTTCTTGGGCAGTCTTTGAGTTAAGTTCCTTTTCTAAAAACTGTGTTTCAAGTGAATGAAGCAATTGTTGCTCATCCTAATTGACTTTAGATGAAGTTCACAGTGCTAATTACCTCTTACACCTCCTACCTATTTTTATCCACTGCTGTTGAAAACAGAGGAGGAGCCATCAGATGAAAATCCTGCAACATGGTGGATGTCTCTGCTAAAACCTCTCCTGTGCAACGAGGGGATTAATTGTACATGGTGTTATTAACTGTAAATCTCTGTCCCCAGGCTGGCTCCACTTTAGTACATGATTGAATCTTCCCTCTTCTCGCTCAGTAATTTCTGTCTGATGCCACCCCACCCTCTGCTGATCCTCTTTCATAACAGGGCTGTCAATCACAGCAGATCTGGCCAGTGACCTGCACGATGGGGAATGCAGCGAGTGTTTCACTCTGCACCCGCAGGACCAGTGCCAGGGTGGATCTCCAGCTCTGAGCATGCAGCACAGCTGTTCTTATCACTGGCCTTGGTAGCACTTCCATGCTTGGTCCACCACCCTGGGTGCCCCACAAGGCTGTGCTGTTGTGAAAACCCATGCTGCTATGAAAACTCGTGCTTCAAGCTGAACGCATTCCTCCTTTACCTTTTCCCTATCACTGGCAGGTTATATTTTTAAAGGTCACAGAGGCACAGAGTGAAATACGAGCATCCTGCCTGTTGCAGCTCTGGGATGCTGTGGGAGACATGTAATTTCTCTCTAGGAAAGGGAGGGAGAGGTGAGGGCTGCAGACTTCCCGTATAGAAGTGCAATCACCTGGGAGAGAAAATGCAGGGAAAAGAGAAGAAAAATAACATAGCAGCATTGAAAAATATAGGAGTCATGTAGAGACTGTCAGTTCTTGTTCAGCCTTTATTTGCTGATTGATATCACTGGCACTTCCCTGATCGGATATTTCAGTTTCCTACCGTTCTCCTTGTTCATATGCCATGTGTTTATTCACAATTTATCTTTGCAGATGTGGACACAGAGGCAGTAAAAGGTGAAATGCCTTTGCTCAGGTCATGAAGCAGATGTAGAAATTGGGAACAGGTGTTTTCCCAGATACTTTCTCCTTTTAAGAAGGACAAGGCAATGAATTTTGGCCAAGGTTCTCCAGATGGCTTTGGTGGGGCCAACACAGCAGCTACAGCTCTGTGAGATTTTTCTTACTTCCATTGTGCAGCTTTCTGAGACACTGAAAGATAGGTAAGAATAAGGACAGTCCCACAGGCACAAAAAGGACTTTCACATGCATCCGGAAAATATAACCTTGGGCCAAACGTTGCAGGGCTTACTGGTCCCTCCTGAGCATCATGCCAGGTAGGACACAGGATCTCATGCAGTACTTGGTTTTTTGGTGTGTGTGATTTTTTTGGTAGTGTTTTTAGGGTTTCTTTTTTTAGTTCAAAGCTGACACCAGCCAAACTATGATGAAAAGAAGGACAACATGGAGAAACATATCAAACTGACCTTTCTTGGCAGAGATGCAGAGTGACAGAGGCTGTAAGAACTGACCTCATGACTTTGACCAGCTAACCTCAATTGGCTTGAAATTAGACTTTGTGCACCAATTAGGGGAGTAAACTTCAGTACAGCAAAGCCAGCGGATACTCTTCAGTTCTGTTGGGAAAGCAGCATTCAGGCATCTCATTAAGCCCTGGAATAGTTTTTGTGTCTTTCTGTCAGATGTAAGAGAATTTTTAAAATCTAGTTCATAGATACATGGGGAAGTACTCAAGACATTAAAAAAAAATTAGAGTAGCTTTCTTGTCCTATATCTCTTGTGGCTACAAAAATGTGCATGGGAGAGAGCAGGGAGAGAGTTGAAATAGGCACCCAGGGCTGTGAGGTTGGTCCCACAGAATCTGTTCTACAGTGCTGGCATCAATGACCAAATTACTTTCCCCCTTTTTGTCTGGCTGCTGTAGTTGTACAAAGGGACCAATATCTGCCTTGAGAGGTCACTTGATGTGGCTTCATAGAGAAAAGGGCTGTAAACACATCAGCAGTGTAGAGTTTTCCACCTTTGGGCACATTTCTGGTTCTTGGAGTTGCAGGAGAGAGAAATGGATGGTTGGAAATCTTCACCTGTAACTCTGGACTGTGTTTCATCCCCTCATGCTGCACCCTGAGGTTAAGGTCTACAGGCTATGATTCCATGGATTGTGGATCAGGTTCTCTTTAAAACAGTGTAAGCTATAAAGAGTTTAAAAAAGGAGAAAATCTGCCAAACTGGGCAAAGTCTGCAAAGATTTATTTCCTTTTGTCCCTCTGTTAAACATTTTCCCTTTCAGCCACTTTCACTGGACTGCCAGTGCCAAACAAAAGGAACAAGAACACTCCAAGGGAATAACTGGCAGTAGTTTAACTCTTCCTTTACCTTTCACCTGCTGAGCTTAAGAAGTGGTGACTTTCCATCACGGACCTCCTGGGTCTTTCATTTGGGTTCAGAAACTCATGTAAAGCTCAAAGAAGAATACATGTCTGGAAGATATAAAACAAGCTGTGGAAAAACGGGGCTCAGGTGGAAGATACCCAGCTCTCTATATTTGGAAGTCAGAGTATGTGTGTTCCCCTAGCAGCTGTGAGCAATAACATTATATGAGAAGAAACCCAACCTAATGGGTTCCAGCCTGCTTGTGGTGGCACCACGCTTTTGAACAGCTATGGTACGAATCATAGCAGCTCCAAAATTTCTTTTACAACACATGGACCAGCCGGAAATTACAGAATGTAGTGAAAATGTACAGCCACATGGTACCAAGCCCTAGTTACAGAGGAATGGTTTGGGGGAGGGGGGGAAGAAATTTAAAAATCCCACTGAGCAGATCACCAACCGCAAAAAAGCACCGAATTTTGAAACTATCTGTAAACGATAATATTTTATAACATGATAAATTGTATTTGAGTAGGATCCCTGGGGCTGAAGCAGCATCAGGAGCCCTTGGGCATGCATAAGGATATGGATGTCTGCAGGGTTTAGCCATCAGAGCAGCATGGGTCATTAGAAAAGCAAGTAGGACTTTAAATGTAGTGGAGCACAAATGTTGTGTGGCTTAAAATTAAAAGGTATGCTTTTATCTAAGAAAGGGGTAAGCCCTGGGGAAATGAACTATGTGATAAGGGAGGAATTTAGGACAGTCAGTTCTGAGAGGAGAATTTCCTACCTGCCAAATGAAACTTCACACACACTGTCATCTGGCCAGGTAGACCAATATTTCAGGCAAGTGTTAGAGAGCAGATCTCCCTTCTAACTTCACTCCAGTTTCTTTCATCAGAAACACAAGGCTCTAACAAAATATATTTTGGAGAAAGAGATCTCTGGCATGGAAGAACTGAAGCAAAATTACTTCAATCTTTTATGCCCTATGTTTCTAAAAATATAGATGACTAATAGAAATAATAAAATATTCACAAAGTCAGGAATCTATGTTTATGGTTAATGCTGAATTACATCCAATGACATTTTAAAATGCGAATTTAATGGATGCATTCTGTAAAACAGAATGGAGTTTTCTTCTCAGTTCAGTCCTCAGAGGAGGAGCTTTGGGAAATCACTTTGGAAAGCCCATCATTGTCGCCTTGCCAAAAGCCACCATGCAATCCTGGGCAGTGCATCCCTCTGTGTCTGCAGTAAACCTCCCCTGATAGGAGCTGGCTGCCCCCTGATAGGGCTGGTGCTGTACCCCATACTAGTGGTTTGGGCAGCATCCTCATTTCCTGCTATCCAGAAATGTCAAATAGTATTTTTCTTTTTTGGTGGATGAGAGGGATTTTGTGCCAGGGAGTCACCAGACACAAGATTGTGAGTTTGGGAGAAAGAAGCAGGTCTAAGGTCCCTCTCCATCCCTGTGTGGCCCTAGGACTGCTGTGTGATGGGAAGGGCTGTGCTGCTGAAGGGTCCCAAACAAAGGGATGAGTACAGCTGGCTCTCCTGAAGCAAGTTCCATTTCAGATGATGATCCAGGGATGAAGTAACCTTCCCTCTTCCTTCCAAGAGCCAAACTATTTTCTACAAGGCACAGGCTGCTAGGGACTTATTCAACTGCTTCTCTTTCCCCTCTCAGCTTCCAATTTCATCATAATTTTTATACTGCCAGTTTCATAGGCTGACTACAATTTCCCCCCTGCATTATTTTCTTCCTGTTTAACTTTTTTTAATTCCAAACCTAGAAATGAATCTAAGACAAACTTTCCAATCCATAATACCTGAAGGGATCTGAAATGAGGTCAGAGAAATTCACCCATCCCTAAAGGATAATCCTGCTGCTCTACAACATTGCTGGATGTACTGCAAATGCTACAGACACACTTGCAGGACTGACAAGAGAGCTGGGGCTGTATTAAATGGAGCCAGTCCATGAACAGCAAAATCAGCAGGAGTCCTGTCTGGCCATCCCCTCTCTGGGAAGACTGTGGTGTTGGACTTCGCTGATTTCCTTGCAGTAAATCTGAAAATAACACTGCTGTAGCAAACCAGTCAGCTGGGTCTTAATGGTTGTCACACTGCTGCATGCCAAGGTCATTTAGAAAGTCACCAGTGACTTTCTGGGAAAAGCAGCTCTCACCATTTCAAAGGTCCAGGCTGCTGCCACCAGAGCTAAGTTTCTCTTCTTCATGCCGGGCTTTGGTGCTTGCTGCCAAGCATGAAGGAAAATCTGCAAAGTAAGTCAATGTTTGCGGTTTCAGAACATGAAGAATAATTTCCTGTACTGTTGCCAAGACACGACTGAAGGCAAGGAGCAGAATGGCTCTGACTCTCCCCCGCCCCAGGGGCAGCAGCAGGCACCTGTCCCCCTTGTTTCTTTGCAAGACAAGCCATTCCCATTCCCGATGCTGGGTGTTAAATCCTTCTGGAAATACGGTGTCAAAGGACATTTTCTAGTATGCTATCATGGTCCTGTGCTTCCCTTAAGAAAAAATGTGGCACTGAGGAGAATTTCACGTTGCACCCAAAGATGTGCACTGGCTGAAACAGACCTTGATGTTGGATGAAGACATAGAGTTAGGACCGAGGCTGTCTCAGAGGACCCTGGTAGTTTCCAAAAACTTTCTGAAAGAGGCATTTCCATCCACTTTTTGTCATCTCTCCTGGTGACTCAGCCTGCTTCAGCCAATTTCAGCAGAATCCACTACCCCTCTTCCTCTTCTGGGTTATGCTTCCCCCACGCCTTCTTGCTGGGGTAGATAATGCTGCTTGCAAGGACATGGGTTATCCATTCATAACTGTGATGGGAGTCAACAATAATCCCCCAGAAAAGCCTCTGGGGAGAGGGAGGCTAATGGAAGATGTGGCTTTGAGACTGGTTATGATAAACCAGTTCTTATTCACTCTTGGGAGCTGGAGAGTTCTGCCAGGCTTCTTTTTTGGCAATTTTTACAAATATTTTTCTTCATCTTTTTCTTCTTCCTCCACTCATTTGTATCTGGAGTGGTCACAAGAGGTAAGGCAGTTGCCATTTGGCTGATCACGAAGCCCTAATGGGCCACCCAAATGTAGGCTGTTCCCATCTGAGAGACATCAGGGGGATCAGGTAGGAAGTTCCCACTTCTAGTGCATCCAACAGCATCCTGGCTTCTCTGAGAAGGAGCATGCTTATGAACAAGATAAATGCGTAGATGTTACATGCAACTCGTCTAGGTGCAGCCAGAGATATTGTCCCCATTTTGGAGCTGATCCATGGTCCATGATGCTCCATCTGCTCTAGTGCACAGCCCTTCACAGGTCCAATCTCAGCACCTGGCTGTTGTATCAGGCATGTACAGATCAGGCATGTACAGATGCCACTGGAGCTTGCCAAACCTCAGTGACACAGACTTGAACATTGAGCAGAGGAAGGATGGTGGCTGCCATTTGGTTTAAAAAGCAAGATTCTGGTGAGGTAGCTTCACACTGTTGCTCTGACATGCTATGTGGGAGTGCATGTGTCAGGAGGAGGAATAGACAATTCTTCCCCAAGTAAGGGAAGCTCTTAAGCACTGAAATGCAGTTCTGGGTCAAGCAGTGGAAGGATTAATTGTTTTAGCTTTACAGCTGGGCTAATGATACAATTCTAAACCAGTATGGCCCAACATACACTGACTGAGGAAATTGCATGAACCAAGTTAAGACTGAGGCTTGCTTTTGAAAAAAGGAGGAGCTGTATTTAAACACTGTGTTCCATGCCCCTTTCTAGTAGCAGGATAAAGTCACTTGTTTTTTTACTCAAATCTGTTCATGGATCTGTCAGCAAAAGAAGACCCCCTTAGCAAATGAACTGGGTGACAGTCTTTCTCTACAATCCAACTTGCATGTGAAGTTGAATGGAGAACTAATGACACCCTCCTGAGCCAGGGAACGCCATGGGTGACAGAAAAACACCTTGTGGTGGATGACAACTGTGTTTTCATAACCAAGCCAAAGCCTTGGGGTTACAGGAGAGGACAGATGAGACACTGCGGTGAAGCCACATTGAGGAAAAGCTCAGTGCCCTTGTCCTCAGAGGTGCCACTGTGGTTGCACCTCTGGTCACAACCAGAAGACCCATGAAGAATGACAGAAGACATTCAGCCCAAAACACTGCACCACCATGGAGCAGCCCAGATTGACCACTACTTTTTGCCCCAGGCAGAATGAACCTGGTCCCATCGAAAAACTCCAGACTTACGTGACTATTTTGTACCATTCATACTTCTGGTAGGAAGAATTCTAAACGTGGGATCTGTGTCTGGGCCTCCTACTTCCATTGCTACAGCAAAGAGCATCAAAAGCTGGTTCATAGTTCAAAGCATTTGCTTTGTCACTGCCTTGAGTCTTCACAGATTTGGGTATTAAGGCATCATAGTTTCCAGTAATAGGTCACAATATGTTTGCAGATTTTATTAACTTGGATAAAATAAGATAAATCTTATTTAGCTTTCAGAGTGTATGCACCATGCAGATGACAACCTATCTGGGTTTAAAAACAATCAAAAGCTACAAAAAAAGAAAGGAAGATAATTATTTTTAGCTCTGATTCAATGCACAGCAGCAAGCCCCCTGTATATCAGAACGAGGAGGGAGGAATGATGCAGAGGCAGGGAAGAACAGCCTTGGAGAACAAAGCAAAAAAAAGGAAAAATAAAGAGAAGAGGAAACTTCTTAAGCTATTATTGCCTCTGCAGTCTTCTTATCTGGAACTGAGTACAAGAAATAATTGAATTACAGTGCAATAATTACTGGGCTAATGAGGGCAGACAGGCGATTGCAATATTCCTGGAGTTTTCTTCCTTCCCTTTCCTGAAAATACTTAAAATAATTGCTAAACAAAGTGGGTTATTTATAAATACAGACAGAGTATACATCCCAAGCCAGTACAGCTAAGCAGGGAGAATGTAAAAATTTATTTGCCTGGGATTTGGAGACATTTAAAGGAAGAGTTTTCCTTAAGGAAACAGTACACTATCACAGCTAACTTCACAGCTCGCTGTTAGGCAACCAAGCTGCTTTAAAACTTGTCTTAGAGATGCCGAATATAATAGTTTTAACTCCTAATGAGGTGTTAAGTGGCTCAGTAATTTATTTCCTTCCCAGGGGCTAATGATCATGTCAGAAGGGAAAGGGCAGCTATCAGCCTTGACATTTCAGTGATCCCCATCAGGACTGGAAGAGTTATTATCACCTTGTTTGCCACAAGGCAGTGAGCTCTCCTGGTGGCAACAGCACAGTGGGCTTTTTTCCCTTATTCATGTTATAGCAGCCTGTGTTATTCCTAGCCAGGGCTAAACACCGCAGGAAGGATGACAAAGAAGTAGCCTGTGCCTGGGGAAGCTTGTCAGGCAATCTCAGGAATATGAGGAGCTCCCACTGAAAGCCAAAGTTGTGCCGGCTCATTAGCGCGCTATGGGGAAAACATCTCCTAATGACATGGGATGCAGCTACTTGCTGCCTTTTTTAAGCCTCAGGTTTTCTAACTCAGCACAGGTCGGCTCTAATCAATGTGGGTTTTAAGCCTTAGCTGCCAGCTGCTTTTGAGCAGATCTTCTCAGAGCAAAGCTGGGAATGGTTTGCAAAGGCTTCCATTTCTGCTTTTTCAGACCAGGCTGAAATCAGGAGGAAGTAAATATTTAATTTCATTTCAGTTACTTTATGCCCATGTAGCTGGTGCTTTGCTGAGGCACAGTCTGTTGTGCCAAGCAGCAGAGTTTGTAGCCTTGTGTGGCTGCAGAGCTCTAGTTTAATTTATCTGTTAGAATTGCTCATTGAGTGAGACGAGACTAAATCTTAACAATTTGCATGATGAGGCCAATACTAGAAGTCAGTCTGACTGCAAGTTGGGAAGCACTGTGGAAAAGTTACTATTTAAGCGTACTTATGATGGTGAAGTACAGCCAAGTTCTTGCTCTTTTGGGGCATTGCTTGGCTCAGTAAACATGAGCTGTGTGGGCTACCACAGAATCACAGAATGGTTTGGGTTGGAAGGAACTTAAAAGATCATCTAGTTCCACCCCCCTGTCATGGGCAGGGACACCTTTCACTAGACCAGGTTACTCAAAGCCCCATCCAAGCTGGCTTAGAACATTGCAGGAATGGAGCATCCACAACTTCTCTGGGCAACCTCATACATGTGGTAAGGCAAAGGAAACAACGAATCCCATTGTGCTGACATGTGATGACCACATGCTCCAAAGAAGTGTGGCTGTGTATGGTCAGATCTGTGGGTGGACTTTGAAGGTGAATGTGGAAACAAAAGCCAGCTGCCTAGAGCAAGAGCCTGCAGAAAGGTGACTATTTAGATAAAAAATACACCATATTATCTTTTCTTTATTTTCTTCTCCTCTTTCTTCTTCCCTATCACTTATGTCTTTTGTTTATATCCATTTTTCAGGAAATGCCCAGTATGAAAAGTCACTACAGTTCCTGTCTTACAATAAGTCTGCTCTGGTGGGAACGGTGTTAGCTTCAGAGAAAGAAAAATGTGGACCCCTGATTTCCATAGGTAAGGTAGGCTTTCTCCATGCTGAGTTGTTTGTCAGAGCCCTGTGTTTCAACCTATCGTGCAAGAAAATCTCTGGCTCGGTGAAGATTAGATCACAGTAAAGGCTTGTCACACCTGTTGTCCAATTATATCAGTCTGTAAAAACAGCTCCAAATTAATAAAAATAGCTTTGATGGTGTGAATTATAGTGTTCTGTTGTGTGACTAATGTCAGTGCCTTGGTGTGATAACTTAGTTGCTGTAACAGTTAAGACTACAACACCTTGGTAATAGATATGAAACTCAGAGTCAGGCCCATCGTAACTCTTGTCTTAGTGAGTTTTTGAAATGGACTTTGCCAAATGTCTTTTCCACCCTGCAGTCAAAGCTTGGAGGAGGTATAACATTTTTCCTGCTCTATTATCACGGTCATTTTAAAGTTTTAATTTATTTCTTTTAATCTACCTGTCCCCCTGCTCCCACTGCCTTTTGTAGCTGCAGCATAGAGCACTTATTCCAGAGGACAGGGCCAACTGCATTGCTTGACTTAAAGGACCCTGCTGACAATTCCAGCTCCTGTAACTCTGTAGGTCATGTTGCTGAGGTCAAGCAGCCTCTTAGAAGCCAGGCAAATGGGACATCTGAAGGGGCTCTCTTCCAGCCAAAGACACACAAGCGTGCATGCAGGACCATCAGGCCAGTAAAGCCAATGGGGCTAAGCACACCCTGCAAGATAAGAAGCTGCTTGGAAGCTTTATTGGATGGAGAGGGAGGTCTCAGCACAGGCAAGGTCTTCCAACTTACTCAGCTGCACTGCATGGTTTTGAATGGCTTCATGAAGAATGGCAGAGGAAGGGAAGGGTGGTGCATAGGGTGACCTTTTGTGTTGTACAGAAAATTAACCACTGCCACAGAACCAGACCAAAGTCCTCCTTGTTTGGACTTCTTCCCCTCACACTCTGCACTATGGTTTGATGTGAGCAGAATACTGCACAAACACAGCTGAAGGCTCGACTTGGCTACTTAGGCATGGGGTTGTAGCACACCAACTTCCAGGTGCATATTCCGTTTTTAATTGCCTCTGCATTACTCCTTTGTACTCTGGAGTTTGTCATGCTGCAGGAGACTGTCTTGCAGTGTCTGTGCTCCATTCTGTTGCATGTCACCTCATCTAAAGTTAAACTCCAAAATAAAATAAATGTTACCCTGTCTGGTGAGAACTAAGTATTGAATAGGGAGTTTAGCTGAAGTTAGATGCCACAATTCATTCTGACACAGCAAAGGATAAAAGGGATAATAAGAAGTCCTTAGCTAAGGGCTTATTACCTAAGAAACCTTATATAATATAAGGCATATAATTTTATCTTGTTAATATGTAATCTAAGAGTCAGGTGGCCAAGATTTCACAGTCCAGTAATAAAAACATCATGAGCAAGGATTCAAGTGCAATATATATCCATGCCAAAAGCCATTACAGTACAGTGATGTTTAATTTTCACATGCATACAGAAATTCCTTTCTATGGATAGTCTTGAAAAACTGGTGAGCCGGCAGAAGAGGGTACTGAATGAAGAAAATGTTTGCTTTGACTCATGCAGGATAAATGCAGTGTCTGAATGGTGCTTCTCAAAACAAATTGCTCTCCCAATTTTCTATCCTGCCCAGCTTGACTTTACAGGATTGTCTGTATGTTATATATGTTCTAGGGGCAAGGGGAAAGCCTGGGACAGATCAGGCAAGTCACAGCTCTGTGACTTCAGGCATTTTATTTTATTCCCTAGTTTTTCAGTTGTAAAAAAAGCTTAATGGCACTTCCATTGTAACAAAGGTGCTATGAGGAAAGATTTCTGTGATGTTCCTGAAGCATTTAGATTAGAAAGACTGGGGAAACGACCTCAGCAAATGACTTCCAATTCTACATGGCTAGTTTTCATTTTTCAGACCTGCTCCTTTTGGATCATGCAGAGCAAGTGCCTCTGAGCTTTTATTTATGTGACTTGGGATCATGAGAAGTCTCCAGGAAAATATCTTCACTGGTACTTTCCCAAAGTGTCCTATCCTGGAAATACAGGAGATGCATGTAATATGTCTAAATCTTGCTGTTAGAAGAGAGAAGAGATGAAATGCTCTGTGTGATGCTCTACCCCTCTGGCTATATTCAGAGATTCATCATCCCTTGCTTCATTTGCCTCAGCCCTCATTTGCCCCACTGCCCTGCTTGCCACAGCCTGAGAGAGAACCTTCTTAGGGTTTTGTGTATGGTGGGAAAACTCATGAGCCATAGAGTCCTTGGCCCCACTCAAAAGCACTTATGCTCAAATCTTTCAGGAAGTTTACTTTCATTATTATCCATTACTGTAAAATTATTTATTAAATGAAGAGATCAAAACCCTGATATCTTGCTAACAGAGAGACACTGAGGCATCTCTCTTCTCCAGTGTTCCCAGCCTTGGAATCATTAGGCAGTAGGCTGGGCACAGAAGTGAAGAGACAAAGCTCCAAGTGGTTTTTTAATGTCTTCATTAAAAATGAACGTATTTTATGAGCATTCTCTTCTAATGTGTAATTGCACTTTGCTATGAAATCCCGAGTTCTCAGCAATGTGATCCCACTGGAGTATCATTCAGCAATTAACACAAAAGCACAGGCTTTTACTGGACTTTCCAGGACTGTACAACTTATACTTTGTAGGAATCCTCACTAATATTTTAGGGAATAATAGTTAAAAAACTCCAAAACAACAACAACAAACAAAAAATCCCAAGCTATTCCTCGAGAAGAGCCTTGAAAAACATTCCATCTGGCCTTTATGAAGTAGATAACCAGGATCAGTCTTCTGTATGGCTGCTGATAGGAGAAATCTCATGATTAGAAGAATGATAGAATAGGACTTCTTCCATTAGCGGGGACTGTCCCTGTGAAGAGCTTCTGTATTCTCACAGCTGGATGCACTGACTGTATGTTTAGCCTCCTCTCAGTCTGACAGGTCACCAGTCTCCCAAAGGCGCAAGATTCTGAGCTACATGGCTCAAGAAACAAGGTGCTGAACAAAGAGCAACAGCTCTCTGGACTCACTCCTTGATTTGCAGGCACAGCATCATTTGCCAAGTCAGCTCCGAGTGCATCTACTCCCCGCAAAAATATTGAAGCTCCTGCTCAGATGACTGCTAAGATTAAATGGAGTGTGGCTGATAGCCCTGAGACCTCAGAGCGTGATCTGTTTTATCCCCATCACAATTTTCATTATGAAACAACATTTCAGGGAGCAAAATCAATTTGAAGTGGTAGTTCAATTTGATTAGCTTCAACTAGCTTAGCAAGCTGGAGGTGGGGGTATCTTAAAATGGAACACACAAAGTTTTTGTTTACAGCTTGGCATGAGGCAAAAATAATGGTAACAGTTCTTCACTGGGAATCCAAATCAGGCATTTAAACTTGTGTGCATTTCATTTGTCTCTGTTCTGAGTTCTGATTTATTTTTCCTCCCCCTAGTCCTTTCCTGACATTTTTAAGCATGAAATGTTAATGTAATTAAACGCTAATGTGACCGCAGCCTCTAAGAAACACAGCAAGCACTTTTGTCATACTCAAAAAGTCTCAGAGTAGTGTGGGAGTTTCTTCTCTTCCTTCAGTTTCCTCAAATTTTGGAACCTCTGTTTCCAAAAGTGATGCCAGGAACCAGTACTTGTGGCCCCAGCACATGATGGGAGTGTGGCTGTGGAATAAACTGTGGACATTTTAAACTTGAACACCTGACCAGAGTGTTACATCATATCATGTGCACTGAGAGCGGGGCTATCTTATTAATGCAACTACTCATGATAAATACAATAAAATAATCAAGATTATTTATTTTAGATGCTAACAAATATAATGACCCCAAGTCAGCAAGGACTATTTCATCCAGTACTGGGCAGAACTATAATGTGACTTCAGTGTTTGATATCTTTCTTCTGAGAGATGGCAGATCCCATTTACTGTGGTAGATGGAGATCCTTTTGCTTCTCTTCTGGGCCATGCTCTCTGATAAAGAAAGGAATTCTTTCCCGATGCACAAGTGCATCACACATCATGGTATTTGTGTTTGGTCCTTAACAGAAGTAAGTTACGGGAAAACATTCCTGTTGTCAATTATGGTAACTTCTACAAAGAAGTTGGCTGAAGTTAAACCTTCCTATAATTGCTAGAACTTCTAAGTACACACATCCTCTTCACATAGTAATCATAGCAACAAAAAGCCCTCCAACTTTTTAGTAAGGAAATGTTCTATTGTTTCAATTTGCTGTAATTAAAGCCTGCTCTTTGCATTAGAAAATCAAATTCCATTTTCAAGATGAATAATTCCCTTGAGTTCTCTTTGCTTCCATTGTTCTGAAGCAATCGAACTTCTGCCTATTTGGCTGAGGAAGCCCTGCAGTTTTTTTTCTCCCCTAAAATTAACCCTATATAACATGCAGAGTGACCGCAGAATAAAAGCTCTGTGATGTTCCTGGCTGAAAGCTGCCTTGTTTCTCCTTTCCCAGAGAAGGTGCCTCTCTTCCCAGAGAAAGTGACTCCCTTGGCTAGAGAGTCTCTCTGCTGGACTATTTCAACAGAGCTTTGGTTCAGGACCTGTGGATTTTACTCTTACAGTATTAACAAACCACTATATCCATTCCTGCAAAATCAGAAACAAATTTTAATTATTTGAGAGCAGATGGATGAGGATTTTTTGCTTGTTTCTTTTTTTTTTTTTTGATCCAGCTGAGATCCCATACATTCTTTTACTATTAAAAAAAAAAACCCAAACTGTACAGCTGTAAGCTACTTTATAGTTTAAAATGGGAAGGCTATCCCCACGGATCTGCAAAGAATGGATGTGAAACTACCAATGCCATACAACACCTCCAGTATTCCCTTCCTCTCTCTGTCATAGCTGTGCTCTCTGCAGCTTACCAAATCCTCCCCCAGCTCCTATTTACCAGAGCAACAAGTCCAAGACCACCATTTTCTACAAAGCTGCAGCATAATTTAGGTTGAAAGGGAGATCATCTAGTCTGACCTCCTCATCAAAGTTACTTGGGACCACATAGAGCTGTGTTTCAAATATCTCCAAGGATGGTGATTCCTCACCTTCTCTGGACCCTTGCCCTTGGGCTGCACCACTGTCATGGGGATATTTGCAGGAAAAAGATCACTCAAAATTTTCTGCTGAAATTAAATACATTTCAAGAGTTTAATGTTAATAAAATTAGTTTTATTACTCTTAATAGCCAGGCCATGTTTAGGAGTAATGGATTTTCTCCTCTTGCGTCCAGGCATAAGGGACTCTCTTCCATCTCAGCAATCTGAGCACTGAATTTGAATCTGAACACAGCTTTAATGCTTTCAAGGCATAGGCAAGAGTCTCTTGTTTGTCATGGTGAGCAAAAACCCTACAGCAGTGAGCTGGCAGAGCCTTATGAGCAGAGCTGTGAAGAGGAGATAAAAGTGTGAGCATGCTGGGGTGCCCAGAGACTCTTGTGCCATCCCATGCTTCCTCACTCAGCTCAGGCTTTGCTGCTGCTCCTCTGCCACTGCCAGCTCCAGGTAATTACCGGCTATAAGGATCAGGGGTGGATGCCAAGAAAAAGATGTGTTGGTGGCAAAGAATGTGGGAAGCAAAGAAAATGGTTTCTCCTGGATAATTTGCTCCTCAATACTAAATGGGCTTGACTGATACGTCTCTTGTGGTGATATCGTATGAGTCAAGGAGCTGTAAAATGAAGTCACAGGTAACTTGGAAGACAGTATGGAGAATGTCAGATAACTTATCTGAGAGCAGCCCCTCTGCTTTGTCCAGAGATTAAAATATGTGAGCATTAAATATCTGACCCTGCAAAGTGACAAAGCATAATGAGTGAAGCCCCTTACAGCTGGTTCCTTTAACAATGTAAATCAGTCAAATATTAAATGTTTTTCAACCCTTTTTAAAGGAAAAAAAATTCCTGCAGTTTGGGGTTTGTTTTTGTTTGTTTTTAACAATGAGCTTTGAACAATTATTTGATTTTACAAATGACCAAAACTTTTAGCAAGAGCAACTATGCTGATCAAGGAATTTTTGTTGGGATACTCTGATTTTCTAAGTTTTTTTAAGTTCAATTTAACATTTAAAATCAAGATTATAGCTGACTTTTTATTGCTAATTCCACCTCTGGAATTTGAAACTACTTGATGCAATCTTTTAAAACATTTTGATTTAAAAATATGACTTAGAGGAAGCATTGTGAAATTCCTGAATCATGTGAAAGAGACCTGTCTTGACCTTTTTATACCCAGATGCTGGTTTTTATTGGTGACTGAATGGGTGGGTTGTTTTTGGTTTTGGGG